>BGPR01030345.1:0-18724 GCA_013235015.1 Araneus ventricosus
TTTTCTTTTGTGATGATGGTTCCACGAATTATCCAGCCATTTTCATAGTTTCCATTTCCATTGTCACTTTGTTTTGCATTTATCTCAACACTTATTAAACTAATCATGTCCTGCATTTCTATTATTTTTTTATCAGGCAATTGTTGAATTCAAAGAAGTTTATTTGAATGACAGAGTTTTAATTTACTTTCTCTAGAAATCTTTCATATGCTAATTGGCGAAGTTCACGCATTTTCCTACCAAAGATGTTTCATATCTGGAAAAGGATTTTTTGCTTGTTTAATGGTGATTTAGTTATGCAGATGAGATCCTCTGAATCATGAATGATATCTAATTCGACTCTGTACGAAAGGAAAATTAAAAATGATTGTAAAGAATGAATAATTTTTGAATGGTTTTTTTTATCTGTTGTTGAAGTGTGATTTAAACTGGTTATATTAAAGGTTCTCTCTTTTCTTAAAAGCATTAATAATAACAAACCATGATTTCTATCGATTAGTCAAAGTAAAATTTTGGATTTAAAAATGGAAACTATTTTTTTTTAGAGTGGACAATTTTCTTGAAAATATCTTGAATATGATGTGTATTTTTTTTACTAAAATATTTGCTTTATAAATCAATTTCTCACCCACCATAGGGCAGGTTGGATTTTAGCTGACTTTTATAATTCAGTATAATACAAAAAAAGCTAAAAAAAAAAAAAAAAACTCACAGCCCCTATCAATTAAACCCCTATCCTTTTCTATTATTATCAATGCAACCGGATATATTTCATACATAATTTCTACGAAAAGAAAGTTGTAAGTTATTGGTGTTTTATCAAGTGAAAAGATAAGTACTAAATTTTATTCACAAACAGACCTCCTCATCCTCCCCCCCCCCCTTCTTTTAACGCTCATACCTGTTGGTTTTTGGCTCTACAAGGGAGGATGTTGATGGCCATTGGCCAAGCAGTGTTTAGTGACTTGGCCATTGAGAAGCTTAGGAGAAGACTGGAATTTTTACTGGATTATTTGTCTGAAAAACTGGTCAATATTAGTTTTACATGTGGCATAAAAAATTCAACACATCCACGCGGTCGTCCTGCCTATAGCATAGCAATCTGTGAATGCTTAAATTTTAATGAATTTTAAAAATATAAGTAGTTTAAATCGTTACTAACCAACAGTTTTCGGATTCTTTTCAAAAGAATTTTTGAAACATTTCAATTTTTGAATTAAAATGTGCTTTATATATTCCGAATCTATATGCTGATTACTCTTGACGAAACTCCTAAATTTTTGGAAACTCTGGTGGGGACGCGTAGAATAATACTAAGGGCACGAAATCTTCCACAGTACTTTTTTTTACATTCTTTAATATTTGTAAGATAGTTAAGAAAGCTTTTTGATTAACTTTTAAAAATTTTCAAAATAATTATATTAAATTTAATTTCTTTTATATATTATTATTTAATGCGTTATTTTCTTATTAATTTTTCAATTTTGAGACGAACTTTTATCCCATCCGAAAAGATATTTCGAGCCGAAGAGCTTAAGAATCCTGCTCTGAATTAATTAAAGTGGTGACATGGGACCAACGTGGCGATCTGCGATATATCCATATGGCCACTTCAACATGCTGGGTGAATCTTCAGTGACAGCGAGAATCGAATCTATGTGTCTCCACACATGAAGTTGCGACTTGGCTGCAAAGTCACAACGGACCGGTTTGATCTCGAATATTAATTAAATAATTGAACTGTTGAAAGCAGAGGCGATTTAAAGGCAAGGTGTACTAGGCTTGAAACTTGTTCAAAGCGCTTTTTGAAGCCCATTTTTTGTTTTGTTTTTTCTGTATGCAACAGATGCTTTATTAATCCTATACATTTAAAGTTTTATTTAAGGTATTTCTAATTAAAAAGATCCCCAGGAATTAATAAACCAGTCTGTGACGAAGTGAGAATAAGTGGTGCATAATGTATAGTACAGTGGACTCCCGTATTATGCGACTCGGTATAAAGCGTAGAAAACATTGCGACTGGTACTCATACAGTGCGATAAACAGTTCCGTATAATTAGGGTTATCATACGTCCGGATTAGCGTCCAGATTTTCAAAATGTCCGGACTAGTGTCCAGATCTTCAAAATGTCCGGATTTACGCCAGTGAATGCGACGACGGAGAAATTTGGTTGCAACTGAGAAAATCTGACGTGGTCGAAAGAGCTGACGTCATTTTGCCAATGAAAGAAAATTCAATGTTTCCATCCATTGTTGATGGGAAAATGAGTGAGCCCCCTTACCAGGTCCAGGTTCAAAGTGAAAATTAAAAATTTTGGCAGTTTTGCTTCAATTCTGTATTTCATAACTATACATTTTGAATTTCCAAACATTAATAAAAAAAATTGTATATTCTTTGCATTTTGGTGACATAGATTTTTTTCCACTTCCACAAACTCTATGCTAGTGTTACAAGAGAGGGTTTAGGCAGCATTTAGAATTTTATACTATACTCTGACCCCTCTCCAAGACTCTTCAACTCCTCCCCCTCCAGTATGACGGGATTTCCATTAAAAAAAATTATGGTAACCCTACGTATAACGTATAAGATAAATCTAGCATTTTCACATAGCTTTTGACTATCTTTGATTAGCTGGGCCAGCATCCCATTGTTTTTAGCTTGAATGAAGTTGTTTTACTGTTTTTGTTACTTTTCAATCCCTCATTGAGTAACATTTGAAAGACTTGTTTGAGCTTGCATAAATTCGGCCGATAATGCATGTCCCGTATAACGCGATTTTCTATTACGCGGATAGTATTCCCCACGTTGTACGAGAGTGAGCTGTATTTGTTTTTCGCACCCTCTCGGTCCTCATTCATTGATATCTAGCGTTAAAAACACAAAACTAACTAAAAAAGTATATAGTCTTTGAGGTAACTTTAACCCTCAAAAGTCCGATTTTTTAAGAATTGATTTTAAAATATTTTTGACTTCCATTTCTAGAATAAAACACGGGAAAAATACTTCAAATTTTTTTTTTTTTGTTTTAAGTATGGTTTATGGCTAAAAAACAGTTTGTTATCCACCGACAACACTGGGATTTATTTCAGAAAAAAAAAATTCCTTGAAAAAATTCTACAATGTCAAACACAGACGAATTTTAATAATAAGGATAAGGAATTTCCTTCAACATTGTGGAATAAAATATGGTATTCTCAAGCGTGCAAACAAAACTAAAAAGATGCAGCCCCAAGAGAAGAGCATCAATTTATTTTTATTTTTTAATCAGCACTCAGGCTGCCATCTGTATGTTGTAAATTGATTTAATAAAAATTTCAGTATGTATCCTATTGGCAACAACAGGCATTAGAGCTTCAGTCTAAGGGGTCTATTCTGGTACCCCCGGTTGGGGGGGGGGGGGGGGCTTTTTCCGCAAGTTAACAACGGGAAAAGTGACGACCCCCCACCCCACCGGGGGTACCAGAATAGACTCGTTGTTCTCAAGATTTTAGAAGACAAAATTGGGTCTGTTGCTTAAAGGCAACACTGGGATTTTAAAGGTTAAATTGAGTTTCGGCCTTGTTCCTTTTTACCATGCGATGATATCACAGAAAAGAAACCGAAAATAACTCTGTGCGAGAATTTACACACTAAACTTCCATTGCGTGGCCAAATATGAAAACTTATTCCCTCCACCATTTTGCGGCCGGTGTTCCTCAAGTGTCAGAGGCTTATAATCTGCAAATACCATTAAGGCCCGTAAAATAGACATTAAGTCGTCGTAAATCACTTGTACACAGCCATTGAACAAAGACTTTGAGATTGAAATTCATGTACTTTGGTGGCAGCGATGCGCGACGTAATGCGACATTTGATTGAGACTTTTGTTACCTAACAGCTCAGAACAGTCCCCTGTCTGACTCCTGTGTGCTAACAGGATCGCAGAGAGGCGGATCTCGACTGCCTTTTACGATTGGGAAAATGCTGCTCGACGCCCACATTCTGTTCTTGCAATGGTCGGTTCGCGAGAGCACGGCCTCTCTGGCGCTGGCGTAACGCATTGTTTTGGTGCCACGGTGGGAAAAGTGGAAGGTGACCCGATTTGCACCCTCCGGACGGCAAGGGTTCGGGTGTTATTGACGTCAGAAGACATCGGTGCATCTTCGGAAGACATCCTGCCAGCATAAGGCATACCAACATATGATCTTTTCTTCATCCAAAAAATCATCTATGGTAAACAGGACAGTTGTTGGCACCCTAATTAGTTTGTCCACTCCATCATATATATAATAATTCTGGTTATATATTATGAAATATAATGATTAATGCTAACAGTGGCGAATCCAGGGGAGGGGCTATCGGGCTGCAGCCCCCCCCCCAGAGCTAAACCAAAATTCTTGATTTAATTTAAAATCACTACAACTGTTTGATCTTAATTTTCATTTTAACAGAATAGTAATAAAATCGTTGCAACATTGCTTTCTGACTCGACAGGCTCGAAAGTTGTCCTACTTTTCTAGTCATTCCACTTGCACTTGTAGCTTTGGCGCGGTCGAAGACATTTGTTGGCCAGCAATTTCATTGTATTTTTTATTAAATTATCGAAAGTACTTTAGTGTTCTTTATTATTCTTATTGTCAGAAGAAGAAAGCCTGTAAAGTTAAAGTGTTTTGGTTTATATAAGCCATGAGGTTTGACATCGTCACTACGATACAAAATTTTTATGACCTCAGCCACCTCCTAACCCGAATCCTGGATTCGCCACTGAATGTTAAACTAAATACAGTATTATGGTCGTCAATAACTCCAACGTCAGTTGTCCCTCCACTGCGAATCAATTAGTGGTTAATATTCAAATTTTTGTCCAGATCGTTCTGGGAATAAAAGCATTTATTCCCTAGTAGCACATTACATTACACCACCTGAATCCCCGTGCTTAGAGCCGTTTGACTCCTTTCCGGTTTGGATGGCCAAAAGTATCCCTAGTAGCACAAAGATATTGTACAATATTCTGCGATATTGAACAATATTCGCAATATTGTACTATATTACTAATATAATAGCCCGGATCTCCCGGTAACGCTTTGAGAGCACATTCTGTTTTGACAATGTTCTGTCATGAGTCTGACAAGTATTCATCAGTCAATATGAAGTCGGATTCCATGTAATTTTTATGTCATTAATAATGTCTATTAATGACTTAATTTTAGACTAAAAGTTTAAAAATGTGATAATTCGATGTACGTATGACGTTTAGACAAATCACGTGTTAACTCGTTTATCCACGAATGCATTCAATTCCCTTTTTAACCCCTAAATGGCCGCATTTTATTTTTGCTATCTAATAAGATGAGCCCTCTTGTTTTGGAAAGGGGCTGTCGTTTTCATTCATCTAAGAAGGCATAGAATATTTGAGATGCTTATGGATTCTATGTAATTCTTGATTAAATGTTAGTTTAACAGCCTAAAAATGCGATAATTCGATGCACGTCAATATGACGGGCGCGAGACTTAAGGAGTTAAACGGCATATTATATAAGAGGCATTTATTATTATTTCAACCTATGTAAGAAAGCAAAGAAAACCTGAGATACTTAACCCTACATTAGTGAGGCTATTTTTCTTACGCCGTTAGTACAGCGGGGTACTAGCACACCCCAGAGCATAAATAAATACAAAATATAATCGATATAGTGAATTCGATTACAAATATTTGTGCTGGACTGATGAAATTCACCACCACACTAACGCAGGTTTTGGCGTGTTTAAGCTATTTTAGTCTTTCCAATTAATTGCTACTTTGTCTCGGGGGCCGCGGTGGCTTAGTGGTAAGGTCTCGGCTTTGGGGCCGGAGGGTTCCAGGTTCGAGACCCGATTCCACCGAAGATCCGCCGTGTATGGGGCCTGTTGCACGCTAAATCATACGTAGTGGCCAAACGTCCTCCCGTTGGTGTGGCGTGGAAGTTTGGAGAGGGGTGTGCCAGCTCAGGTGTCGTCCTCGTCATCTGACCGAGGTTCAAAATTACGAGGTCCGTCCCAAAATAGCCCCCGTGTTGCTTCAAAACGGGACGTTAATATAACTAAAACTAAAAAAACTAAAAAAGCTACTTTGTCTCGACTACAATTTAAATATCAAAATTTTCTGTCATTCGATTCACGAGTCAGAGACGCCATTGTATGAAAACGGTTTTAAAAAATTATCATCTATATTATTTCAGTCTATATCTAATATGTCAATCACTCGATTTCATTTACAAACCTCTTCGTTTGATTCTAAAAAGGTTGGAAACAAGCAAGAATAAATGCTATTTTTAAGTAACGTTTTAAAACAAAGATTTTGTAGCTCAAAAGTTTTATAAGATTATTCTATAAAATTTTGCATTAATATAGTTCACAGTAATGTTAAAAATATGAAGTAAAGCAAAGTTTTGCATTATGTGTTGATATTTTGACATAGAAAAGTTTGTGCAAATGCTCCGTTTAAATAATATTTAATCTGACATATTTCAATAAATTTTGTATCTGAAACAACTATCGCATTTGAATACACTCAAATAAAGTAGAAAAAATTTAACCATAATCCAAAGAAAGGAGCTAGATATATCTCTAAAAATCTTATTTTTTAAATTTTGCTTTTCTCTTCGGCCCCCCCCCCGCCAGGGTGGGGGGAGAACAATTAAAGCCTTATTGATGATTTTATATTAATTTTTATACTTTCGCGTTTGAAGTGAAGCAGCAAAAATTTAATATTTTTATCATCTTTTATACAAGAAATACTCCGAATGCTGTCAAATATTTTGCTTCAGATGGTATAAAACTTATTATGTGCTCATCACTAGAAAGAATACAAAATGACATCGGTAATAGACTTCTTTGAAGACGGAACCAGTCATGCGAATAATGTACTTAGATGGACAGCTGAGTATAATACCTTTTAACTGGTGTAGAGATACAAGTTTGGATTTGCCTAACACAATCATTTCGCGCATCTATCCCTTTGACTATATAGTCGAAAATAAAACTAGCTCATTGGTCTTCCGCTGCTTAATTTATTGTCCATGATGTAGAAATTCAGTTAAAAAATATTTTTAATTATTATTATATTTAAAGTCAAATTAAAGATGCTATTCTTTTGGTACTTGTTACATTATTTTCAAATTTTTCAGCCTTTGATTATTATCATACAATGACTTGTCTGGCATCTTGCCAGGACTTGTCTTGCCAATGTTATGTATCGAATTACCGAATTCTTTATTATTAAATCTGTAATTAAGTCAAAGTAGTAATTAATTTAAAAGTCAAAAATAACTTAGACACGCTCAAGTATCCTTTAAGTTCTTATATGGATTGAAACAACATTGAATTTCACAAATAGGATGTGTCATATGATTGGGAAGGTAATAAGTTCGTATGCCAAAGAGGGATATGTTCGAATAATTTTTGCTTAGCTACGTTCAGTTAAAAAATGTTTTTAATTATTATTATATTTAAAGTCAAATTAAAGATGTTATTCTTTTGGTACTTGTTACATTATTTTCAAATTTTTCAGCCTTTGATTATTATCATACAATGACTTGTCTGGCATCTTGCCAGGACTCGTCTTGCCATTGTTATGTATCGAATTACCGAATTCTTTATAATTAAATCTGTAATTAAGTCAAAGTACTAATTAATTTAAAAGTCAAAAATAACTTAGACACGTTCAAGTATCCTTTACGTTCTTATACGGATTGAAGCAACAATGAATTTCACAAATAGGATGTGTCATATGATTGGGAAGGTAATAAGTTCGTATGCCAAAGAGTTAAGGGATATGTTCGAATAATTTTTGCTTAGCTACGTTCAGTAAAAAAATATTATCTGAAAAGGGAAATTTCATCGAAAGCTATTGGTGGATGGGAACAAGAAAAACAACGGGTTGTGTTGTCAGTTATTCTAACCCAACTTATTGCAGAGCATTTTTCGGAACCCGAGGGATTTGACAATAAATAAATATTTAGCCCTGTACTTCTTATGCGATTGCACAAACCACTCACAAAGAGCTAAATAATAAGCATGGGTTACAACAGCACAAAAGCTTATCAAAAGCTACCCTTAACCCCGAGCGGTAGTCCCACAAAAAGCGAGCAGGGCGCGCACAACAATGCAATCATATCCATCCCCATAACAAAAACATATTAATAAAAACCGAGTTATCCAAAGCAGTGCCGACAAACGCCCTACTTCATTTCTTCACGCCTGTCGGGCTTTTTACGTCGCGGGGAGTGAAATTACGCCTTTTTTCTGTCCACCCCCCGTCTTTTGCACCCTTGATTATTCAATAGAAGTGTGCGCTTAGAATTTTTGGAAACTATCCTCTTTTTACCACCCTCCCACTTTTGCTGGCTTTTTGCTAAACCACTTCAACGTTATTCACAGTAGGGCTGAGAAGGGGCATCAGTGTATGCTGGCAAAAATTGCTGTGACGCTGAAAACTTGGATGGTATTGTTGTACCAAGAGATGGATTTCTGTGTATTGGGTACAGGGAGTATCCTGCCCTTTTAGAAGGGAAGAGGGGGCAGGTTCTTGCGGGGTCTGCTGCCAGAAAATACCCACAAGGCCCTACCATTGTCCCTTTGTCAACATTTGACTTGACTCCAGTATTATTAGCGTGAATGGTCTCTCCACTAGGGACACGCGGTTTCACTTTTTGTGAAGTGGATTTATTTATTGTAACATTTTATAAATAGGAAAAATGTTTGTCGATCGAATAGGGACTCGAGTTTCAATGCCTGCCGAATCGAATGTCGTCACCTTCCTGCGAGAGGGTACCTCTCTGTATGAACAAGGAGGGTTGGGAAACTATAAATCATCTTCTTTAAACACCGATGAGTGTTCGTTTTGATAACAAATAAACTACCAATATTTTGTCCTACGTAACTCTTTGTATTGTTCGCTATCTGCTATGTTGGAAGTTTGCAAATCATCTGATGAACAAATTTCCATTCATGAGGCGTGTGTGCTAAAAATATTATTTTTACATTGAACCGGGCTTAGGTATACTCTGAAAGCTGAAATGTACCGCTGTGGATCTTAAAAAGGTGTGAGTGTATGTTTAATAAAATTTCTTAACAAAGCTTATTGTAGCCGTCTGGTGGAACGCAAGATCTGGATTAGTTCAAAAGTCTGTTTTTTGGTTGGTATCTCTTTCTCCTTTTAGGATTTGTTGGTTGGTTGTGTGGGGTTTAATGGCGCGAGAGACATTCCTGTGCTCTAATTCTCCTTTTAGGAATGCAAGGACTTTCTTCAAAATTGATGTTTGTCATTGAAGTTTTTTATGCAATTAACAGAATTTCAGAACATATAAAAAATGAATTCTGTTCTATTTCGAGTTCAAGAAACTGTTATCTTGAAAACTTTGATGCTAAGTTATTGGGCTCCCGGTCAAATTGCGGGTATAGAAAACACTGGAAATCACAACTACAATTTTGTGATACACTGTAAAAAATATCCGTTTTTTTCCTAGACTTTTTCCGTATATTTGACGGTTTAAAGCTGTTTTGTTGACAAAACGGTTTTTCACCGTTTTCCGCTCCAGCCATAAACGGTTTAAAACCGTCAGTTCAAATTCTATTTTTCGTCATACGGCATTGCTTTCCGTATGATAACTTTCCCTTTTCTTAAATGTAATTTTATTGCATTCATTTCATGTTTTTAATAATGTCCCGTCTCCTCTATAGTGGAATAAGTGAATGTATTGACTTAAATTATGCATGAACAAAAAAAAAAAGAATTTAGGAAAAAAAAAATATATCGCCACTAATACTTTCTGTAATTTTCAAAATAAGCTTAGAAGTTTGAAGAATAATGTAGCTTTTAACATTTTGCGAAAAAGACTTAATTTCATTCGATTCAGAATCAACCATTTTTCATATGAAACACGTATCGTTTAGTAGGAAAACTGACACATTAAAAAAACCTTTTCATTTAAAACAAAGAAATAAATGAAATATCATATTAAACAGGGCATCGTCTAACTGTTTATACATGTAGAAGTAACCTGTTGTCACTCATAAAAGCTAACCTTAAAACACGTGTTCTGGCAATATTTGATTTTTACACCACTAGGTGGCGCCACTAGAGCTAAAGTGACTTTAAAGCTCAAATAGATTATTTTTACCATATTGAATGAAGTCCCCGTTGGTCTAGTGGTTAGAGCGACTGCCTGCTAGCTCTATGAACGCCGTTTCGATCCCCGGCTCGGAGGAGTTTGAAGTTTTTTCACCATCTTGCATCGAAATCGTCCAAGTAAGTTCTATTAAAAATTAGATTAATTAAACTAATTGAAATTAATAATTAAGTCTTGATTAATTAATATTCCTAATTGATAATACACATCAGCACGTTTCAACTCAACTCGAACAGAAGGAAAAAACAACTCAACTCAGTCGATGACGTCACTTACTTCGATGATTTAATTTTTACGGAGAAAACTTAATCTCATATGGTAAAAAAACGTTGTGACTACGGATTTACTTCGTAACTTTTACGGTTTTGCACAACCAACCCAGCTGCCAGTTTAAAACCGTAAATTTTACTGGATTTTTTTTACAGTGTAGGCGAGTTTCCTGCAATGCACCCTTTGATTTCCTCTAATTTTCAGGTCTTTCCAACGGAAGAATGCATCTTTTTTTTCAAAGAAGAGCATAAAATTAATTTTAAGGAAACAAAATTAATGTTATAATTATAGGAAAATTCTCTTCTAGTTTGGATGTAGCTGTCTGCACCCGCCAAATATGCATACTGGTAATTTAATTTTAATCTTGATATTAATGAGTGTGAATAACCTTAAGGCGATTTCATCATACTAGGAAACAATATCTAGATATATAAATTTTAAGATTATTATGAAAAATCAAAATCTTTTCATTATAAATAACCAGTTACTGGAATTAAAATAATATTATGAAATTATTAAGATAATTATGAATATTATGAAAAAAGAAAAAGAATATTATGAAAAATCGAAAGCTTTTAATCATAAATAACCAGTTACTGGAATTAAAAGTATATTATGAAATCATTAAGATAATTATGAATATTATGAAAAGATAATAAAGAATATTATGAAAAATCGAAAGCTTTTAATCGTAAATAACCAGTTACTGGAATTAAAAGAAGATGATCATCGATTCATTTGTGATTAATTCTGGGGAAAAAAATGCCCAGAAATTTCAAGATTTTTATATTGTCAGATAATATGGAATTTTAAGGACTTGAAGTAATTCCAATTGCTTCCTTGCTTTCGCTTTTATGAGTTTTCATTATATTATTCTATTCCAATATTTGTTCATAATTCAAAATTTTTAAAGTTTAACTATAGCGACATAACTAAAAAGCTGAAACAACGCACCGTTCAGCAACGGATTCCGAGACTACCACTTTTGGACGATTTTACACCAGAAAGGGGCGTCGGGCATTGAGTCACATGAGCGCATTTCCGGAATTCTTTGTTAGATCACTCTCAGTAAAATGTAAATATCACCCTTCCATTCTTCCTATTTTGATGAAAATGACTACGCCCGGCGCATGCGCAAAAGCGCGGAGGGTTTCCGAATCCGTTGCTAAACAATAAATCGTTTATTTTACGAGTTTACTCGAAAAATTGAAACTTAAACACCCTAAATTTTCAGCACAAATAATATCTGACTTAATGTGATTTATGGTGTTTCATTTGCTTAGTCAAGTATGATGGAGAGATGTAAAAGAGCTGAAAAAGCAAAATACTATCTGTGGTTTTGCGAAATTTATTCTGATGCGTAAGCATGAATTTCTCTCAAGAATACCACATCGACACGGGCATGCTCACAAACATACGGGCACAAACTGATTCACTGATCAGACATTTTCAGAGTAAAGAAGAGCAGCCACTCGAATGTTTGTGAAGGATGTAAGCTTTGCGTTTGGCTATAATTTTAACCACTTAACTAATTCATTTTCTCTATTGTCCAATTAGATGGCACTTTCTGTTCTGAGAATGTGTTGTCTTATTGATTCAATTAAGAGTCCACAGAATACTTGATGTTCATGAGTTACTCTTCATTTTCTTTCTAATTGTAACGTCTACGAATGACTTAATTTTAGACTTTAAGCTTAAAAATGCCATAATTCGATACACGAATAAACTCGGGATAACTAGTTACAGGGTGACAATTATTGAGCTATATGAAAAAAAACCTTGATAACTTTTGAACCGCTGACGAAATTCAGTTACAACTTGGGGGTTGAATACAGGGCATGTTGGGATTTTTTTTAAACATGCGCACTCTTATTGTTGTTGTGGTTCATTTTTCGTTGAAAATGTCGAAATACAGCGTTTCTGAGCGTATATCGATCGTCAAGGCCTACTATTCGAGCAATAACAGCCCGATTGCGGCTCAAAGGAAATTTGCGACCGAGTACAAGCTGAAGACAACCGGTCCAAGTGTTATAACAATCAAAAATGGGATTGAAATGTTCGAGAGAACGGGTAGTGTCGATGTCTCGACACTTCAGCGTTTTTCGCAGAATTTTGCTCTTCGTCTGCGCCACGCCATAGCCATTGATGGCAAATATATCGAACATGTTGTAAACTAAATCTGAATATCTGTAGTTAATTTTAAAATTTGAATAACCTTTTTGAACTCGGTAGTTTTTGAAAATTTTATTTTTTATTTCATATAATAATCATTCAATAATTGTCAGCTTGTAAGTGGTTAATCATGTGTACTCTCATATTTGACAGTATGACTACAAATAAAAAACTCTGTTTTATCTCCAATTAATTTGAACTCCCCGTCCTTTCCTGTTTATAAATTTCATGGTAGCGGTCTTCCGATGAACTCCGCATGACTTTCTGGAGTGAGATTTTACATCATTCTGCTTGAAGAAGTAGGAGGTGTTAGCCGCCCCCTGTTCCATAGTCTCCCTTCCCCCCTTTTAGTTTTCTCCATTCAGAACGAACTTGGTAGGGGTTGTATGGTGATTTTGGACCTCTCGGGTTATTCACGTGAGAGGAGAAAATGTTGCTTGGCGAGAGAAGTAAAAGACTTTGAGCAAAACTTTTGCTTCTTCTTTCTTTGGATTTCCAAAAATCAGAAATCAAAAGCTGAAAATGAATTTTGTGGTCTTCGGTCCAATGGTCTTCAATCTTTTCATATTTGATACCTAACTTCCCATAGATTTTGTAGTTTAAATATATTCTCTTTGTATACGATAAAGTAAAAATGGAAGGTTTGGTATTAAAGGTTTTTGGTAGTCTTATTTTTTCGAATAACACCATGATCGCAGTGGCCTGTTCAGAGTACCGATTTTATTAGTGGCGGATCGCATGTTGGTTCCACACAAGATCCGTCGTGAATTCGGGTCTGATACTTGTTAAATCCGTCGCAGTCAAACATTCCTCAGTGGTATGGGATGGAAGTTTGAAAAGGCGAGCAGCTCAGGCGTCGACCTCCTCATCAACTCGTCGCTTGTCAAATCCATGGGATGGCCTCATGCAAATTAAAACGGTGATGTTAACCTAACTGATATAAATTGACTAAATTTTAATGAAAATATTATTTAAAAATTGATTAAGTTAAATAATCAAACATTAATAAAAATTCTTAGTATTCCGAAAGTTCGCCATTCGATTTCTCATTCATTTCTTCCTTTTTGAACACTTTTTACTTTCTAAATTAATTTTTATGTGTTTTAAATTTTAATCGTTTTAAACTTCTGTTGATGCAATCACTTGAGGCTGTTGCGTTAGTACGCTAAAAGATGTATTGTCATCGTTTATGTTTAAATCTGCTGTTTCTTATCTATACTTTTCTTTTTTAATTTTTGTTTAGTATATCTATTATTTAACCTAACTGAACTATACTTTCATATAGATTTTACTTTCTGGTAGCAACAATGCCTTTTCACAAGTAGCTTTTTAGAAGCGTTTTTTTCTTGCTGAAAGTTCCTCTTCTTACGTAACGCAGAAAATGCAGAAGCACCGTAACCGGATGTTTAATTTCAAAAGTTTTGAAAATTTTCATTCCATTTCTTTTTTCTTAAAATGCCACGTAAATCGAAGAATGGCAAAACGTTCTTGTTCAACTAATTTTCTTTAGTCGTCACATTCTACTCATCATTTTTGGATAATATCCAGTGAAAACATAATTGAATACACATATTAAAAATTATTTATCCAAGAAAATTCTTTCAACGAAGTACTGTATTATGTTTGAAAATT
The DNA here is from genome assembly GCA_013235015.1 of Araneus ventricosus. Taxonomy (NCBI): domain Eukaryota; kingdom Metazoa; phylum Arthropoda; class Arachnida; order Araneae; family Araneidae; genus Araneus; species Araneus ventricosus. The sequence goes on from BGPR01030345.1 coordinate 14,224, forward strand.
ATGTATAATATGCAGATTTAAGTATATTGACTTTTCAGTGCTACTAACATTCAGCATTAATATTTTAATAGCATAATAAATAATTTTTAAAAATATATATATAATTTGGCAGAGTCGTGTAACTGGGAACCAATTCCAAAATACACATTTAGAACATGGCTGGTTCTGCAAGAGGTCATAGAAAATATTGTACTTAAAATTACTGTATTGTTTTAAAAAATTAATTTTTGGAATACAAGTAAACGGCTGTTCAATGAATTCAAGCTGTTTCATTTTTGTATAGCAAATTTCACAAGCTTGGATACAGTTTGCAATAGAGGAGACAAAATTCGTAAAATAGTGAATTGCTATAATTGAATTCATTACGAATTAATATTGTACGAATTATGATTGAATTGATATATTACGAATTGAAAATGTGAATTGCTATAATTGAATGCAGTAATGCAATCTGGAGGTTGCATTGCTGCATTCAATTAACTCGCAGCTTCAACAAAAAAATTATCAATACAACTTTTTAATTTAATCAGACTGTGGGAATGGGAGACTTTTATATGCATATATGTATTTTCAAATATATATCCAAAGATCCCCCCCCCAAAAAAAAAAAAAAATTGTAGCTTTATTTCAAAATATATATAAGAAAATACAAGTAGGGTTACATCTGTTGCGACTTTTACATAAGGCAGTACCTACTATTAAAAATATCAAAATATATAGAAACATACTTAAAAAAGTCTACTTAATGATGGATTTTTGTATTTTATACTGATTTCAAATAACTTTCAGTACTCCACAATGCTTGAAAGCAACGTGGAAAACCTGTTATCATAAATATCAATAACGAATCCAGTTGTAACCAAAACATAATGGAACAAAATTTTTGGATTTATGCATTTTGGGTTAGCTTGATTCTTTTTGAATAGAAAAATGGATAATTTTAGAAAAACGACACTGTCTTTACTCAGAAAAATTAATGAATCTGTTTTAAAAATATTATTAAAATACATATCGATGAACACTGTATACAATTAGAAAAAAGTCGGCTTTATTATTTCTCAGTTTTATCATAAAATAACGAAGTGCTTAAGCAACGTAAACCATATAACCAACAATCCATAAATAATCATAGTGCCTGTAGATCTTTCAGGGAATTACGAATTTTATAATTTTGTTATAGAACCAGAGATTTCATGAATTTAAAAATTTCATCAATTGAATTATTATAAATTTGAATTTATGGATGTTTTAAATTTGTGAAAATTGTGTTTTAAAATGATTATTAAATTACATCATCTAGTACATTATTTAAATGAAATGCAGAGGGCCACCAAACCAGCCTTTTCGGAAACATAAACATTGGATGTAGAATAGCGAATATATTTCCCCCATTATCTGTAATTTAAACTAAAGCAATTTTTGAGAGAATTTTTATTTAGGTGGAACGTTAGGAACGGCGAAGTTAGAGCACCTATATAAGTTTTATTTATTGCTAGCTGTTATGTCGGCGTTGCTCGAGATTAAAATACTTTTATGTCTAATATTTTTAATGAAAAAACTATTTTTGTATATAAAATTATAATACAAAAATTCCTTTATCGTCTGAAACGTTTTTACTACAAATTTCGTTCATAAATAGTGAAGAAGGATTTTGACGAATGTTTTGGGTCAATTAATTAAATAGTTACATTTTCATTAATAAAAAGCGTCAAAATAAACCAGATCAATAGTTGTTCCCGATATAAACTATGAATCGTCTGCTTTTAAACTTTTCTTTAGTATTCTTCCAGAATTTTGTTTATATGTTCTAGCAAGAGCTCTTCATACTATTCCTGTTCTTTAACAATAGAAAATACATTGCTACATATTAAGGATTTCATACACAGTTGATTTTTTAAAAAATTATTGAAATGAGAGCAACAATTTGAACGCAAATAAAATTTGTTTCACTGAAAAGCTATTTTTTAAACTTTAATATAGTATAAAAATAGTTATTGTAACATAACACTTTCGAAATATGTCACAAAAAAAACCCCGCAAAATCTTGCTTAATTCTTAATTTAAAAAATTTTAATTAACTTTTGAGCCTTTTAAAGCTGACAGTGATCTTTCTCTTCTTTTAAAAATATTTACAGAAATAAAAAGAAATTTGTTCAAAGTCTCATCGTTGCCTACCAATGAAGTATCTATAAACATGCTTTATTTTAAAATCGGCTGCAAGTATTCAATTTTTAAAAAAATTAAAAATAATAAAATTTGAAGGAAACATTACACGGAAATAAAATTCGTATCACCGATAAAAAAAGGTAAAATTTTAAAGTTTAAGATAGTATAAAAATATTTTTTGTCGGACAATTTGCTCCGAAGTTACGGCGGAAAAACGGTTTTGGTAATTTCTAATTAACTGACTGTTTAATTAACTCCTGGTCTTTGATAAGTTCATAAGTGTCTTCCCCTTGTCTTAAATAATAAGTGTTCAAAATTTGGTTGAAAACAGTCCATTGGTTTAGGAGGAGATGTGGAACATAGCCACATATATACATAGCCACAATGACTTTTATTTATATTAAGATTGATTTTTAGTTTGCTTTATAGAAACAGTTGCATTAATTATGCATCCGATTTATAGTTGTCAAAAATATTTTGAAATTTAAGATAATTGATTTTAAGATAGTTGATAAATAATGGTAGGTTCTTTTTCAGAAAACCCAGTCTTTTATAATTCTCAAGTACTTGATTCAGATACTATTATTCCACGTGAAATTGTTATAAAATGTCTCATTGACAACTATTTCCAAATAAATGGAATATACGCACAATTATTTGTAAAATATACGGCTTAAACTCTTTACACATGTATAATACTATCCTTAAATAAGATGAAAATTATTGCCGGAATGAAACCTCCTAATATTCCCGATTGCCGTTAAACAAATACTAAAAATAAAGAAACAGAAGAATGCAATTGACTATTTTAATATTGTATGTTTTTATCATTGGTAGTATAGTTAAGAAATCTGGATATAAGCTTAATCTAACAAATTTAATAAATTTGTTTAATTGAACGTTTCAAAGCCATATTAGAAACTGTTCACGTAATTGTGAGCCCTGCTCAAATGAACCAAAACGAACTAATTAAAAAAAAAAATCTTTAAATATTTTTAGCGACTATAAATTCAGTTTTCAATACAAATTCTTTTAACTGCCGTAAAGTCATAAAACTGAATCAAGGAAGTTCTGTACTCGGCTTTATTAAAAAAAGAATTATTGAACACGGACTATTCAAGCAAATATAAATGTAAAGAAGTAACAGGACCTAAAACACGCACAATTATCGATTACAAAAGAGGGTTTATTATAAGGAGGAGGGGGAGGGCTATTTTTTTTTAAAGTAAAGATTAGAAAAGTTAACACAAATTCGTATATTTAACTTTCTGAATCGAAGAACTAAAGTTGATTGAAAATGAACTTAATTTCATATTCCTCAGTAATTATCTTCTTAGATTACTATTTAAACAGTGGATCGGAAAAAATTATAGTATCCACTAAAGCTGTGGAAATAATCATATAAAAAAAGTTATTAACAATTTAATTGGTGGATTAACATAACTCTGGTACTGTAAGTAGTATTCGCAAGCTAGTACAAAAAATTCAAATACATTAAGTCATATTTAGCATTGTAAAGGTAATATTTATTGTATTCCAGCTTTTAACTTTTACTGGACATTTATATGGATTTAACAAATTTTCCGATTATTTAACAAAAGCATTATTCTTAATATTTAAATACCAATTTAGAAAAAATACCAGCAATACTAAATTATGATCGTAAAATTTTCTTAACTCTGGATCTGTTAACATTGGTTTAACTGATTCAACCACTGCTCCAAACTTTTGATTCGTAGATCATTATTACTCGCCAAAACTAGGATTCTCTCCAAAAGCATGCAAGCGGGCAATTTTGCTACTCACCCTTCCCTTTCCAACCATTGGTCCAGACTTCACAGTAGGTGCGGCTTAGATGCGAAGTTTTCGCCATTCCTCGTTTGATGGGCGGTTCTTAGCGTCAGAGGCAGCCCCCTAGCGGTGGAAAGGACTAGCGAGAAGCTTCTTACCGGTTTAAAGTTAGACGAGTAGTGCATGCGCTGCTGTTACCGGTTGTTCTGCGTCGGCGTGATCGTGACTACAGAGCAAAATTGCCCTTTTATTCCACCCCCTTTTCACCCCCCTTCCCATTCAAAGTTGTTTAGATCGACCCATCCTTCTGGGAAGCAAAAGAGATCACTTCAAAGCTATTTGTGACTTCAGCTGAAGCTCTAGCAGTCCCTTTTCTATCGCGCTCTATGGTGTCTTTGTACTGCAGGCCTCTTTGAAGAGGGCTGCACAGTGAAATCATGCCGAGGCCGAGTCGCAACACATACGACCATCAGAAACCGCCATATTCTTACATTTCGTTGACATTTATGGCAATAAACAGTTCAACCGAGAAGATGCTGACGCT
>BGPR01030346.1:0-18724 GCA_013235015.1 Araneus ventricosus
TTTTCTTTTGTGATGATGGTTCCACGAATTATCCAGCCATTTTCATAGTTTCCATTTCCATTGTCACTTTGTTTTGCATTTATCTCAACACTTATTAAACTAATCATGTCCTGCATTTCTATTATTTTTTTATCAGGCAATTGTTGAATTCAAAGAAGTTTATTTGAATGACAGAGTTTTAATTTACTTTCTCTAGAAATCTTTCATATGCTAATTGGCGAAGTTCACGCATTTTCCTACCAAAGATGTTTCATATCTGGAAAAGGATTTTTTGCTTGTTTAATGGTGATTTAGTTATGCAGATGAGATCCTCTGAATCATGAATGATATCTAATTCGACTCTGTACGAAAGGAAAATTAAAAATGATTGTAAAGAATGAATAATTTTTGAATGGTTTTTTTTATCTGTTGTTGAAGTGTGATTTAAACTGGTTATATTAAAGGTTCTCTCTTTTCTTAAAAGCATTAATAATAACAAACCATGATTTCTATCGATTAGTCAAAGTAAAATTTTGGATTTAAAAATGGAAACTATTTTTTTTTAGAGTGGACAATTTTCTTGAAAATATCTTGAATATGATGTGTATTTTTTTTACTAAAATATTTGCTTTATAAATCAATTTCTCACCCACCATAGGGCAGGTTGGATTTTAGCTGACTTTTATAATTCAGTATAATACAAAAAAAGCTAAAAAAAAAAAAAAAAACTCACAGCCCCTATCAATTAAACCCCTATCCTTTTCTATTATTATCAATGCAACCGGATATATTTCATACATAATTTCTACGAAAAGAAAGTTGTAAGTTATTGGTGTTTTATCAAGTGAAAAGATAAGTACTAAATTTTATTCACAAACAGACCTCCTCATCCTCCCCCCCCCCCTTCTTTTAACGCTCATACCTGTTGGTTTTTGGCTCTACAAGGGAGGATGTTGATGGCCATTGGCCAAGCAGTGTTTAGTGACTTGGCCATTGAGAAGCTTAGGAGAAGACTGGAATTTTTACTGGATTATTTGTCTGAAAAACTGGTCAATATTAGTTTTACATGTGGCATAAAAAATTCAACACATCCACGCGGTCGTCCTGCCTATAGCATAGCAATCTGTGAATGCTTAAATTTTAATGAATTTTAAAAATATAAGTAGTTTAAATCGTTACTAACCAACAGTTTTCGGATTCTTTTCAAAAGAATTTTTGAAACATTTCAATTTTTGAATTAAAATGTGCTTTATATATTCCGAATCTATATGCTGATTACTCTTGACGAAACTCCTAAATTTTTGGAAACTCTGGTGGGGACGCGTAGAATAATACTAAGGGCACGAAATCTTCCACAGTACTTTTTTTTACATTCTTTAATATTTGTAAGATAGTTAAGAAAGCTTTTTGATTAACTTTTAAAAATTTTCAAAATAATTATATTAAATTTAATTTCTTTTATATATTATTATTTAATGCGTTATTTTCTTATTAATTTTTCAATTTTGAGACGAACTTTTATCCCATCCGAAAAGATATTTCGAGCCGAAGAGCTTAAGAATCCTGCTCTGAATTAATTAAAGTGGTGACATGGGACCAACGTGGCGATCTGCGATATATCCATATGGCCACTTCAACATGCTGGGTGAATCTTCAGTGACAGCGAGAATCGAATCTATGTGTCTCCACACATGAAGTTGCGACTTGGCTGCAAAGTCACAACGGACCGGTTTGATCTCGAATATTAATTAAATAATTGAACTGTTGAAAGCAGAGGCGATTTAAAGGCAAGGTGTACTAGGCTTGAAACTTGTTCAAAGCGCTTTTTGAAGCCCATTTTTTGTTTTGTTTTTTCTGTATGCAACAGATGCTTTATTAATCCTATACATTTAAAGTTTTATTTAAGGTATTTCTAATTAAAAAGATCCCCAGGAATTAATAAACCAGTCTGTGACGAAGTGAGAATAAGTGGTGCATAATGTATAGTACAGTGGACTCCCGTATTATGCGACTCGGTATAAAGCGTAGAAAACATTGCGACTGGTACTCATACAGTGCGATAAACAGTTCCGTATAATTAGGGTTATCATACGTCCGGATTAGCGTCCAGATTTTCAAAATGTCCGGACTAGTGTCCAGATCTTCAAAATGTCCGGATTTACGCCAGTGAATGCGACGACGGAGAAATTTGGTTGCAACTGAGAAAATCTGACGTGGTCGAAAGAGCTGACGTCATTTTGCCAATGAAAGAAAATTCAATGTTTCCATCCATTGTTGATGGGAAAATGAGTGAGCCCCCTTACCAGGTCCAGGTTCAAAGTGAAAATTAAAAATTTTGGCAGTTTTGCTTCAATTCTGTATTTCATAACTATACATTTTGAATTTCCAAACATTAATAAAAAAAATTGTATATTCTTTGCATTTTGGTGACATAGATTTTTTTCCACTTCCACAAACTCTATGCTAGTGTTACAAGAGAGGGTTTAGGCAGCATTTAGAATTTTATACTATACTCTGACCCCTCTCCAAGACTCTTCAACTCCTCCCCCTCCAGTATGACGGGATTTCCATTAAAAAAAATTATGGTAACCCTACGTATAACGTATAAGATAAATCTAGCATTTTCACATAGCTTTTGACTATCTTTGATTAGCTGGGCCAGCATCCCATTGTTTTTAGCTTGAATGAAGTTGTTTTACTGTTTTTGTTACTTTTCAATCCCTCATTGAGTAACATTTGAAAGACTTGTTTGAGCTTGCATAAATTCGGCCGATAATGCATGTCCCGTATAACGCGATTTTCTATTACGCGGATAGTATTCCCCACGTTGTACGAGAGTGAGCTGTATTTGTTTTTCGCACCCTCTCGGTCCTCATTCATTGATATCTAGCGTTAAAAACACAAAACTAACTAAAAAAGTATATAGTCTTTGAGGTAACTTTAACCCTCAAAAGTCCGATTTTTTAAGAATTGATTTTAAAATATTTTTGACTTCCATTTCTAGAATAAAACACGGGAAAAATACTTCAAATTTTTTTTTTTTTGTTTTAAGTATGGTTTATGGCTAAAAAACAGTTTGTTATCCACCGACAACACTGGGATTTATTTCAGAAAAAAAAAATTCCTTGAAAAAATTCTACAATGTCAAACACAGACGAATTTTAATAATAAGGATAAGGAATTTCCTTCAACATTGTGGAATAAAATATGGTATTCTCAAGCGTGCAAACAAAACTAAAAAGATGCAGCCCCAAGAGAAGAGCATCAATTTATTTTTATTTTTTAATCAGCACTCAGGCTGCCATCTGTATGTTGTAAATTGATTTAATAAAAATTTCAGTATGTATCCTATTGGCAACAACAGGCATTAGAGCTTCAGTCTAAGGGGTCTATTCTGGTACCCCCGGTTGGGGGGGGGGGGGGGGCTTTTTCCGCAAGTTAACAACGGGAAAAGTGACGTCTCCCAACCCAACGGGGGGTACCAGAATAGACTCGTTGTTCTCAAGATTTTAGAAGACAAAATTGGGTCTGTTGCTTAAAGGCAACACTGGGATTTTAAAGGTTAAATTGAGTTTCGGCCTTGTTCCTTTTTACCATGCGATGATATCACAGAAAAGAAACCGAAAATAACTCTGTGCGAGAATTTACACACTAAACTTCCATTGCGTGGCCAAATATGAAAACTTATTCCCTCCACCATTTTGCGGCCGGTGTTCCTCAAGTGTCAGAGGCTTATAATCTGCAAATACCATTAAGGCCCGTAAAATAGACATTAAGTCGTCGTAAATCACTTGTACACAGCCATTGAACAAAGACTTTGAGATTGAAATTCATGTACTTTGGTGGCAGCGATGCGCGACGTAATGCGACATTTGATTGAGACTTTTGTTACCTAACAGCTCAGAACAGTCCCCTGTCTGACTCCTGTGTGCTAACAGGATCGCAGAGAGGCGGATCTCGACTGCCTTTTACGATTGGGAAAATGCTGCTCGACGCCCACATTCTGTTCTTGCAATGGTCGGTTCGCGAGAGCACGGCCTCTCTGGCGCTGGCGTAACGCATTGTTTTGGTGCCACGGTGGGAAAAGTGGAAGGTGACCCGATTTGCACCCTCCGGACGGCAAGGGTTCGGGTGTTATTGACGTCAGAAGACATCGGTGCATCTTCGGAAGACATCCTGCCAGCATAAGGCATACCAACATATGATCTTTTCTTCATCCAAAAAATCATCTATGGTAAACAGGACAGTTGTTGGCACCCTAATTAGTTTGTCCACTCCATCATATATATAATAATTCTGGTTATATATTATGAAATATAATGATTAATGCTAACAGTGGCGAATCCAGGGGAGGGGCTATCGGGCTGCAGCCCCCCCCCCAGAGCTAAACCAAAATTCTTGATTTAATTTAAAATCACTACAACTGTTTGATCTTAATTTTCATTTTAACAGAATAGTAATAAAATCGTTGCAACATTGCTTTCTGACTCGACAGGCTCGAAAGTTGTCCTACTTTTCTAGTCATTCCACTTGCACTTGTAGCTTTGGCGCGGTCGAAGACATTTGTTGGCCAGCAATTTCATTGTATTTTTTATTAAATTATCGAAAGTACTTTAGTGTTCTTTATTATTCTTATTGTCAGAAGAAGAAAGCCTGTAAAGTTAAAGTGTTTTGGTTTATATAAGCCATGAGGTTTGACATCGTCACTACGATACAAAATTTTTATGACCTCAGCCACCTCCTAACCCGAATCCTGGATTCGCCACTGAATGTTAAACTAAATACAGTATTATGGTCGTCAATAACTCCAACGTCAGTTGTCCCTCCACTGCGAATCAATTAGTGGTTAATATTCAAATTTTTGTCCAGATCGTTCTGGGAATAAAAGCATTTATTCCCTAGTAGCACATTACATTACACCACCTGAATCCCCGTGCTTAGAGCCGTTTGACTCCTTTCCGGTTTGGATGGCCAAAAGTATCCCTAGTAGCACAAAGATATTGTACAATATTCTGCGATATTGAACAATATTCGCAATATTGTACTATATTACTAATATAATAGCCCGGATCTCCCGGTAACGCTTTGAGAGCACATTCTGTTTTGACAATGTTCTGTCATGAGTCTGACAAGTATTCATCAGTCAATATGAAGTCGGATTCCATGTAATTTTTATGTCATTAATAATGTCTATTAATGACTTAATTTTAGACTAAAAGTTTAAAAATGTGATAATTCGATGTACGTATGACGTTTAGACAAATCACGTGTTAACTCGTTTATCCACGAATGCATTCAATTCCCTTTTTAACCCCTAAATGGCCGCATTTTATTTTTGCTATCTAATAAGATGAGCCCTCTTGTTTTGGAAAGGGGCTGTCGTTTTCATTCATCTAAGAAGGCATAGAATATTTGAGATGCTTATGGATTCTATGTAATTCTTGATTAAATGTTAGTTTAACAGCCTAAAAATGCGATAATTCGATGCACGTCAATATGACGGGCGCGAGACTTAAGGAGTTAAACGGCATATTATATAAGAGGCATTTATTATTATTTCAACCTATGTAAGAAAGCAAAGAAAACCTGAGATACTTAACCCTACATTAGTGAGGCTATTTTTCTTACGCCGTTAGTACAGCGGGGTACTAGCACACCCCAGAGCATAAATAAATACAAAATATAATCGATATAGTGAATTCGATTACAAATATTTGTGCTGGACTGATGAAATTCACCACCACACTAACGCAGGTTTTGGCGTGTTTAAGCTATTTTAGTCTTTCCAATTAATTGCTACTTTGTCTCGGGGGCCGCGGTGGCTTAGTGGTAAGGTCTCGGCTTTGGGGCCGGAGGGTTCCAGGTTCGAGACCCGATTCCACCGAAGATCCGCCGTGTATGGGGCCTGTTGCACGCTAAATCATACGTAGTGGCCAAACGTCCTCCCGTTGGTGTGGCGTGGAAGTTTGGAGAGGGGTGTGCCAGCTCAGGTGTCGTCCTCGTCATCTGACCGAGGTTCAAAATTACGAGGTCCGTCCCAAAATAGCCCCCGTGTTGCTTCAAAACGGGACGTTAATATAACTAAAACTAAAAAAACTAAAAAAGCTACTTTGTCTCGACTACAATTTAAATATCAAAATTTTCTGTCATTCGATTCACGAGTCAGAGACGCCATTGTATGAAAACGGTTTTAAAAAATTATCATCTATATTATTTCAGTCTATATCTAATATGTCAATCACTCGATTTCATTTACAAACCTCTTCGTTTGATTCTAAAAAGGTTGGAAACAAGCAAGAATAAATGCTATTTTTAAGTAACGTTTTAAAACAAAGATTTTGTAGCTCAAAAGTTTTATAAGATTATTCTATAAAATTTTGCATTAATATAGTTCACAGTAATGTTAAAAATATGAAGTAAAGCAAAGTTTTGCATTATGTGTTGATATTTTGACATAGAAAAGTTTGTGCAAATGCTCCGTTTAAATAATATTTAATCTGACATATTTCAATAAATTTTGTATCTGAAACAACTATCGCATTTGAATACACTCAAATAAAGTAGAAAAAATTTAACCATAATCCAAAGAAAGGAGCTAGATATATCTCTAAAAATCTTATTTTTTAAATTTTGCTTTTCTCTTCGGCCCCCCCCCCGCCAGGGTGGGGGGAGAACAATTAAAGCCTTATTGATGATTTTATATTAATTTTTATACTTTCGCGTTTGAAGTGAAGCAGCAAAAATTTAATATTTTTATCATCTTTTATACAAGAAATACTCCGAATGCTGTCAAATATTTTGCTTCAGATGGTATAAAACTTATTATGTGCTCATCACTAGAAAGAATACAAAATGACATCGGTAATAGACTTCTTTGAAGACGGAACCAGTCATGCGAATAATGTACTTAGATGGACAGCTGAGTATAATACCTTTTAACTGGTGTAGAGATACAAGTTTGGATTTGCCTAACACAATCATTTCGCGCATCTATCCCTTTGACTATATAGTCGAAAATAAAACTAGCTCATTGGTCTTCCGCTGCTTAATTTATTGTCCATGATGTAGAAATTCAGTTAAAAAATATTTTTAATTATTATTATATTTAAAGTCAAATTAAAGATGCTATTCTTTTGGTACTTGTTACATTATTTTCAAATTTTTCAGCCTTTGATTATTATCATACAATGACTTGTCTGGCATCTTGCCAGGACTTGTCTTGCCAATGTTATGTATCGAATTACCGAATTCTTTATTATTAAATCTGTAATTAAGTCAAAGTAGTAATTAATTTAAAAGTCAAAAATAACTTAGACACGCTCAAGTATCCTTTAAGTTCTTATATGGATTGAAACAACATTGAATTTCACAAATAGGATGTGTCATATGATTGGGAAGGTAATAAGTTCGTATGCCAAAGAGGGATATGTTCGAATAATTTTTGCTTAGCTACGTTCAGTTAAAAAATGTTTTTAATTATTATTATATTTAAAGTCAAATTAAAGATGTTATTCTTTTGGTACTTGTTACATTATTTTCAAATTTTTCAGCCTTTGATTATTATCATACAATGACTTGTCTGGCATCTTGCCAGGACTCGTCTTGCCATTGTTATGTATCGAATTACCGAATTCTTTATAATTAAATCTGTAATTAAGTCAAAGTACTAATTAATTTAAAAGTCAAAAATAACTTAGACACGTTCAAGTATCCTTTACGTTCTTATACGGATTGAAGCAACAATGAATTTCACAAATAGGATGTGTCATATGATTGGGAAGGTAATAAGTTCGTATGCCAAAGAGTTAAGGGATATGTTCGAATAATTTTTGCTTAGCTACGTTCAGTAAAAAAATATTATCTGAAAAGGGAAATTTCATCGAAAGCTATTGGTGGATGGGAACAAGAAAAACAACGGGTTGTGTTGTCAGTTATTCTAACCCAACTTATTGCAGAGCATTTTTCGGAACCCGAGGGATTTGACAATAAATAAATATTTAGCCCTGTACTTCTTATGCGATTGCACAAACCACTCACAAAGAGCTAAATAATAAGCATGGGTTACAACAGCACAAAAGCTTATCAAAAGCTACCCTTAACCCCGAGCGGTAGTCCCACAAAAAGCGAGCAGGGCGCGCACAACAATGCAATCATATCCATCCCCATAACAAAAACATATTAATAAAAACCGAGTTATCCAAAGCAGTGCCGACAAACGCCCTACTTCATTTCTTCACGCCTGTCGGGCTTTTTACGTCGCGGGGAGTGAAATTACGCCTTTTTTCTGTCCACCCCCCGTCTTTTGCACCCTTGATTATTCAATAGAAGTGTGCGCTTAGAATTTTTGGAAACTATCCTCTTTTTACCACCCTCCCACTTTTGCTGGCTTTTTGCTAAACCACTTCAACGTTATTCACAGTAGGGCTGAGAAGGGGCATCAGTGTATGCTGGCAAAAATTGCTGTGACGCTGAAAACTTGGATGGTATTGTTGTACCAAGAGATGGATTTCTGTGTATTGGGTACAGGGAGTATCCTGCCCTTTTAGAAGGGAAGAGGGGGCAGGTTCTTGCGGGGTCTGCTGCCAGAAAATACCCACAAGGCCCTACCATTGTCCCTTTGTCAACATTTGACTTGACTCCAGTATTATTAGCGTGAATGGTCTCTCCACTAGGGACACGCGGTTTCACTTTTTGTGAAGTGGATTTATTTATTGTAACATTTTATAAATAGGAAAAATGTTTGTCGATCGAATAGGGACTCGAGTTTCAATGCCTGCCGAATCGAATGTCGTCACCTTCCTGCGAGAGGGTACCTCTCTGTATGAACAAGGAGGGTTGGGAAACTATAAATCATCTTCTTTAAACACCGATGAGTGTTCGTTTTGATAACAAATAAACTACCAATATTTTGTCCTACGTAACTCTTTGTATTGTTCGCTATCTGCTATGTTGGAAGTTTGCAAATCATCTGATGAACAAATTTCCATTCATGAGGCGTGTGTGCTAAAAATATTATTTTTACATTGAACCGGGCTTAGGTATACTCTGAAAGCTGAAATGTACCGCTGTGGATCTTAAAAAGGTGTGAGTGTATGTTTAATAAAATTTCTTAACAAAGCTTATTGTAGCCGTCTGGTGGAACGCAAGATCTGGATTAGTTCAAAAGTCTGTTTTTTGGTTGGTATCTCTTTCTCCTTTTAGGATTTGTTGGTTGGTTGTGTGGGGTTTAATGGCGCGAGAGACATTCCTGTGCTCTAATTCTCCTTTTAGGAATGCAAGGACTTTCTTCAAAATTGATGTTTGTCATTGAAGTTTTTTATGCAATTAACAGAATTTCAGAACATATAAAAAATGAATTCTGTTCTATTTCGAGTTCAAGAAACTGTTATCTTGAAAACTTTGATGCTAAGTTATTGGGCTCCCGGTCAAATTGCGGGTATAGAAAACACTGGAAATCACAACTACAATTTTGTGATACACTGTAAAAAATATCCGTTTTTTTCCTAGACTTTTTCCGTATATTTGACGGTTTAAAGCTGTTTTGTTGACAAAACGGTTTTTCACCGTTTTCCGCTCCAGCCATAAACGGTTTAAAACCGTCAGTTCAAATTCTATTTTTCGTCATACGGCATTGCTTTCCGTATGATAACTTTCCCTTTTCTTAAATGTAATTTTATTGCATTCATTTCATGTTTTTAATAATGTCCCGTCTCCTCTATAGTGGAATAAGTGAATGTATTGACTTAAATTATGCATGAACAAAAAAAAAAAGAATTTAGGAAAAAAAAAATATATCGCCACTAATACTTTCTGTAATTTTCAAAATAAGCTTAGAAGTTTGAAGAATAATGTAGCTTTTAACATTTTGCGAAAAAGACTTAATTTCATTCGATTCAGAATCAACCATTTTTCATATGAAACACGTATCGTTTAGTAGGAAAACTGACACATTAAAAAAACCTTTTCATTTAAAACAAAGAAATAAATGAAATATCATATTAAACAGGGCATCGTCTAACTGTTTATACATGTAGAAGTAACCTGTTGTCACTCATAAAAGCTAACCTTAAAACACGTGTTCTGGCAATATTTGATTTTTACACCACTAGGTGGCGCCACTAGAGCTAAAGTGACTTTAAAGCTCAAATAGATTATTTTTACCATATTGAATGAAGTCCCCGTTGGTCTAGTGGTTAGAGCGACTGCCTGCTAGCTCTATGAACGCCGTTTCGATCCCCGGCTCGGAGGAGTTTGAAGTTTTTTCACCATCTTGCATCGAAATCGTCCAAGTAAGTTCTATTAAAAATTAGATTAATTAAACTAATTGAAATTAATAATTAAGTCTTGATTAATTAATATTCCTAATTGATAATACACATCAGCACGTTTCAACTCAACTCGAACAGAAGGAAAAAACAACTCAACTCAGTCGATGACGTCACTTACTTCGATGATTTAATTTTTACGGAGAAAACTTAATCTCATATGGTAAAAAAACGTTGTGACTACGGATTTACTTCGTAACTTTTACGGTTTTGCACAACCAACCCAGCTGCCAGTTTAAAACCGTAAATTTTACTGGATTTTTTTTACAGTGTAGGCGAGTTTCCTGCAATGCACCCTTTGATTTCCTCTAATTTTCAGGTCTTTCCAACGGAAGAATGCATCTTTTTTTTCAAAGAAGAGCATAAAATTAATTTTAAGGAAACAAAATTAATGTTATAATTATAGGAAAATTCTCTTCTAGTTTGGATGTAGCTGTCTGCACCCGCCAAATATGCATACTGGTAATTTAATTTTAATCTTGATATTAATGAGTGTGAATAACCTTAAGGCGATTTCATCATACTAGGAAACAATATCTAGATATATAAATTTTAAGATTATTATGAAAAATCAAAATCTTTTCATTATAAATAACCAGTTACTGGAATTAAAATAATATTATGAAATTATTAAGATAATTATGAATATTATGAAAAAAGAAAAAGAATATTATGAAAAATCGAAAGCTTTTAATCATAAATAACCAGTTACTGGAATTAAAAGTATATTATGAAATCATTAAGATAATTATGAATATTATGAAAAGATAATAAAGAATATTATGAAAAATCGAAAGCTTTTAATCGTAAATAACCAGTTACTGGAATTAAAAGAAGATGATCATCGATTCATTTGTGATTAATTCTGGGGAAAAAAATGCCCAGAAATTTCAAGATTTTTATATTGTCAGATAATATGGAATTTTAAGGACTTGAAGTAATTCCAATTGCTTCCTTGCTTTCGCTTTTATGAGTTTTCATTATATTATTCTATTCCAATATTTGTTCATAATTCAAAATTTTTAAAGTTTAACTATAGCGACATAACTAAAAAGCTGAAACAACGCACCGTTCAGCAACGGATTCCGAGACTACCACTTTTGGACGATTTTACACCAGAAAGGGGCGTCGGGCATTGAGTCACATGAGCGCATTTCCGGAATTCTTTGTTAGATCACTCTCAGTAAAATGTAAATATCACCCTTCCATTCTTCCTATTTTGATGAAAATGACTACGCCCGGCGCATGCGCAAAAGCGCGGAGGGTTTCCGAATCCGTTGCTAAACAATAAATCGTTTATTTTACGAGTTTACTCGAAAAATTGAAACTTAAACACCCTAAATTTTCAGCACAAATAATATCTGACTTAATGTGATTTATGGTGTTTCATTTGCTTAGTCAAGTATGATGGAGAGATGTAAAAGAGCTGAAAAAGCAAAATACTATCTGTGGTTTTGCGAAATTTATTCTGATGCGTAAGCATGAATTTCTCTCAAGAATACCACATCGACACGGGCATGCTCACAAACATACGGGCACAAACTGATTCACTGATCAGACATTTTCAGAGTAAAGAAGAGCAGCCACTCGAATGTTTGTGAAGGATGTAAGCTTTGCGTTTGGCTATAATTTTAACCACTTAACTAATTCATTTTCTCTATTGTCCAATTAGATGGCACTTTCTGTTCTGAGAATGTGTTGTCTTATTGATTCAATTAAGAGTCCACAGAATACTTGATGTTCATGAGTTACTCTTCATTTTCTTTCTAATTGTAACGTCTACGAATGACTTAATTTTAGACTTTAAGCTTAAAAATGCCATAATTCGATACACGAATAAACTCGGGATAACTAGTTACAGGGTGACAATTATTGAGCTATATGAAAAAAAACCTTGATAACTTTTGAACCGCTGACGAAATTCAGTTACAACTTGGGGGTTGAATACAGGGCATGTTGGGATTTTTTTTAAACATGCGCACTCTTATTGTTGTTGTGGTTCATTTTTCGTTGAAAATGTCGAAATACAGCGTTTCTGAGCGTATATCGATCGTCAAGGCCTACTATTCGAGCAATAACAGCCCGATTGCGGCTCAAAGGAAATTTGCGACCGAGTACAAGCTGAAGACAACCGGTCCAAGTGTTATAACAATCAAAAATGGGATTGAAATGTTCGAGAGAACGGGTAGTGTCGATGTCTCGACACTTCAGCGTTTTTCGCAGAATTTTGCTCTTCGTCTGCGCCACGCCATAGCCATTGATGGCAAATATATCGAACATGTTGTAAACTAAATCTGAATATCTGTAGTTAATTTTAAAATTTGAATAACCTTTTTGAACTCGGTAGTTTTTGAAAATTTTATTTTTTATTTCATATAATAATCATTCAATAATTGTCAGCTTGTAAGTGGTTAATCATGTGTACTCTCATATTTGACAGTATGACTACAAATAAAAAACTCTGTTTTATCTCCAATTAATTTGAACTCCCCGTCCTTTCCTGTTTATAAATTTCATGGTAGCGGTCTTCCGATGAACTCCGCATGACTTTCTGGAGTGAGATTTTACATCATTCTGCTTGAAGAAGTAGGAGGTGTTAGCCGCCCCCTGTTCCATAGTCTCCCTTCCCCCCTTTTAGTTTTCTCCATTCAGAACGAACTTGGTAGGGGTTGTATGGTGATTTTGGACCTCTCGGGTTATTCACGTGAGAGGAGAAAATGTTGCTTGGCGAGAGAAGTAAAAGACTTTGAGCAAAACTTTTGCTTCTTCTTTCTTTGGATTTCCAAAAATCAGAAATCAAAAGCTGAAAATGAATTTTGTGGTCTTCGGTCCAATGGTCTTCAATCTTTTCATATTTGATACCTAACTTCCCATAGATTTTGTAGTTTAAATATATTCTCTTTGTATACGATAAAGTAAAAATGGAAGGTTTGGTATTAAAGGTTTTTGGTAGTCTTATTTTTTCGAATAACACCATGATCGCAGTGGCCTGTTCAGAGTACCGATTTTATTAGTGGCGGATCGCATGTTGGTTCCACACAAGATCCGTCGTGAATTCGGGTCTGATACTTGTTAAATCCGTCGCAGTCAAACATTCCTCAGTGGTATGGGATGGAAGTTTGAAAAGGCGAGCAGCTCAGGCGTCGACCTCCTCATCAACTCGTCGCTTGTCAAATCCATGGGATGGCCTCATGCAAATTAAAACGGTGATGTTAACCTAACTGATATAAATTGACTAAATTTTAATGAAAATATTATTTAAAAATTGATTAAGTTAAATAATCAAACATTAATAAAAATTCTTAGTATTCCGAAAGTTCGCCATTCGATTTCTCATTCATTTCTTCCTTTTTGAACACTTTTTACTTTCTAAATTAATTTTTATGTGTTTTAAATTTTAATCGTTTTAAACTTCTGTTGATGCAATCACTTGAGGCTGTTGCGTTAGTACGCTAAAAGATGTATTGTCATCGTTTATGTTTAAATCTGCTGTTTCTTATCTATACTTTTCTTTTTTAATTTTTGTTTAGTATATCTATTATTTAACCTAACTGAACTATACTTTCATATAGATTTTACTTTCTGGTAGCAACAATGCCTTTTCACAAGTAGCTTTTTAGAAGCGTTTTTTTCTTGCTGAAAGTTCCTCTTCTTACGTAACGCAGAAAATGCAGAAGCACCGTAACCGGATGTTTAATTTCAAAAGTTTTGAAAATTTTCATTCCATTTCTTTTTTCTTAAAATGCCACGTAAATCGAAGAATGGCAAAACGTTCTTGTTCAACTAATTTTCTTTAGTCGTCACATTCTACTCATCATTTTTGGATAATATCCAGTGAAAACATAATTGAATACACATATTAAAAATTATTTATCCAAGAAAATTCTTTCAACGAAGTACTGTATTATGTTTGAAAATTATGTATAATATGCAGATTTAAGTATATTGACTTTTCAGTGCTACTAACATTCAGCATTAATATTTTAATAGCATAATAAATAATTTTTAAAAATATATATATAATTTGGCAGAGTCGTGTAACTGGGAACCAATTCCAAAATACACATTTAGAACATGGCTGGTTCTGCAAGAGGTCATAGAAAATATTGTACTTAAAATTACTGTATTGTTTTAAAAAATTAATTTTTGGAATACAAGTAAACGGCTGTTCAATGAATTCAAGCTGTTTCATTTTTGTATAGCAAATTTCACAAGCTTGGATACAGTTTGCAATAGAGGAGACAAAATTCGTAAAATAGTGAATTGCTATAATTGAATTCATTACGAATTAATATTGTACGAATTATGATTGAATTGATATATTACGAATTGAAAATGTGAATTGCTATAATTGAATGCAGTAATGCAATCTGGAGGTTGCATTGCTGCATTCAATTAACTCGCAGCTTCAACAAAAAAATTATCAATACAACTTTTTAATTTAATCAGACTGTGGGAATGGGAGACTTTTATATGCATATATGTATTTTCAAATATATATCCAAAGATCCCCCCCCCAAAAAAAAAAAAAAATTGTAGCTTTATTTCAAAATATATATAAGAAAATACAAGTAGGGTTACATCTGTTGCGACTTTTACATAAGGCAGTACCTACTATTAAAAATATCAAAATATATAGAAACATACTTAAAAAAGTCTACTTAATGATGGATTTTTGTATTTTATACTGATTTCAAATAACTTTCAGTACTCCACAATGCTTGAAAGCAACGTGGAAAACCTGTTATCATAAATATCAATAACGAATCCAGTTGTAACCAAAACATAATGGAACAAAATTTTTGGATTTATGCATTTTGGGTTAGCTTGATTCTTTTTGAATAGAAAAATGGATAATTTTAGAAAAACGACACTGTCTTTACTCAGAAAAATTAATGAATCTGTTTTAAAAATATTATTAAAATACATATCGATGAACACTGTATACAATTAGAAAAAAGTCGGCTTTATTATTTCTCAGTTTTATCATAAAATAACGAAGTGCTTAAGCAACGTAAACCATATAACCAACAATCCATAAATAATCATAGTGCCTGTAGATCTTTCAGGGAATTACGAATTTTATAATTTTGTTATAGAACCAGAGATTTCATGAATTTAAAAATTTCATCAATTGAATTATTATAAATTTGAATTTATGGATGTTTTAAATTTGTGAAAATTGTGTTTTAAAATGATTATTAAATTACATCATCTAGTACATTATTTAAATGAAATGCAGAGGGCCACCAAACCAGCCTTTTCGGAAACATAAACATTGGATGTAGAATAGCGAATATATTTCCCCCATTATCTGTAATTTAAACTAAAGCAATTTTTGAGAGAATTTTTATTTAGGTGGAACGTTAGGAACGGCGAAGTTAGAGCACCTATATAAGTTTTATTTATTGCTAGCTGTTATGTCGGCGTTGCTCGAGATTAAAATACTTTTATGTCTAATATTTTTAATGAAAAAACTATTTTTGTATATAAAATTATAATACAAAAATTCCTTTATCGTCTGAAACGTTTTTACTACAAATTTCGTTCATAAATAGTGAAGAAGGATTTTGACGAATGTTTTGGGTCAATTAATTAAATAGTTACATTTTCATTAATAAAAAGCGTCAAAATAAACCAGATCAATAGTTGTTCCCGATATAAACTATGAATCGTCTGCTTTTAAACTTTTCTTTAGTATTCTTCCAGAATTTTGTTTATATGTTCTAGCAAGAGCTCTTCATACTATTCCTGTTCTTTAACAATAGAAAATACATTGCTACATATTAAGGATTTCATACACAGTTGATTTTTTAAAAAATTATTGAAATGAGAGCAACAATTTGAACGCAAATAAAATTTGTTTCACTGAAAAGCTATTTTTTAAACTTTAATATAGTATAAAAATAGTTATTGTAACATAACACTTTCGAAATATGTCACAAAAAAAACCCCGCAAAATCTTGCTTAATTCTTAATTTAAAAAATTTTAATTAACTTTTGAGCCTTTTAAAGCTGACAGTGATCTTTCTCTTCTTTTAAAAATATTTACAGAAATAAAAAGAAATTTGTTCAAAGTCTCATCGTTGCCTACCAATGAAGTATCTATAAACATGCTTTATTTTAAAATCGGCTGCAAGTATTCAATTTTTAAAAAAATTAAAAATAATAAAATTTGAAGGAAACATTACACGGAAATAAAATTCGTATCACCGATAAAAAAAGGTAAAATTTTAAAGTTTAAGATAGTATAAAAATATTTTTTGTCGGACAATTTGCTCCGAAGTTACGGCGGAAAAACGGTTTTGGTAATTTCTAATTAACTGACTGTTTAATTAACTCCTGGTCTTTGATAAGTTCATAAGTGTCTTCCCCTTGTCTTAAATAATAAGTGTTCAAAATTTGGTTGAAAACAGTCCATTGGTTTAGGAGGAGATGTGGAACATAGCCACATATATACATAGCCACAATGACTTTTATTTATATTAAGATTGATTTTTAGTTTGCTTTATAGAAACAGTTGCATTAATTATGCATCCGATTTATAGTTGTCAAAAATATTTTGAAATTTAAGATAATTGATTTTAAGATAGTTGATAAATAATGGTAGGTTCTTTTTCAGAAAACCCAGTCTTTTATAATTCTCAAGTACTTGATTCAGATACTATTATTCCACGTGAAATTGTTATAAAATGTCTCATTGACAACTATTTCCAAATAAATGGAATATACGCACAATTATTTGTAAAATATACGGCTTAAACTCTTTACACATGTATAATACTATCCTTAAATAAGATGAAAATTATTGCCGGAATGAAACCTCCTAATATTCCCGATTGCCGTTAAACAAATACTAAAAATAAAGAAACAGAAGAATGCAATTGACTATTTTAATATTGTATGTTTTTATCATTGGTAGTATAGTTAAGAAATCTGGATATAAGCTTAATCTAACAAATTTAATAAATTTGTTTAATTGAACGTTTCAAAGCCATATTAGAAACTGTTCACGTAATTGTGAGCCCTGCTCAAATGAACCAAAACGAACTAATTAAAAAAAAAAATCTTTAAATATTTTTAGCGACTATAAATTCAGTTTTCAATACAAATTCTTTTAACTGCCGTAAAGTCATAAAACTGAATCAAGGAAGTTCTGTACTCGGCTTTATTAAAAAAAGAATTATTGAACACGGACTATTCAAGCAAATATAAATGTAAAGAAGTAACAGGACCTAAAACACGCACAATTATCGATTACAAAAGAGGGTTTATTATAAGGAGGAGGGGGAGGGCTATTTTTTTTTAAAGTAAAGATTAGAAAAGTTAACACAAATTCGTATATTTAACTTTCTGAATCGAAGAACTAAAGTTGATTGAAAATGAACTTAATTTCATATTCCTCAGTAATTATCTTCTTAGATTACTATTTAAACAGTGGATCGGAAAAAATTATAGTATCCACTAAAGCTGTGGAAATAATCATATAAAAAAAGTTATTAACAATTTAATTGGTGGATTAACATAACTCTGGTACTGTAAGTAGTATTCGCAAGCTAGTACAAAAAATTCAAATACATTAAGTCATATTTAGCATTGTAAAGGTAATATTTATTGTATTCCAGCTTTTAACTTTTACTGGACATTTATATGGATTTAACAAATTTTCCGATTATTTAACAAAAGCATTATTCTTAATATTTAAATACCAATTTAGAAAAAATACCAGCAATACTAAATTATGATCGTAAAATTTTCTTAACTCTGGATCTGTTAACATTGGTTTAACTGATTCAACCACTGCTCCAAACTTTTGATTCGTAGATCATTATTACTCGCCAAAACTAGGATTCTCTCCAAAAGCATGCAAGCGGGCAATTTTGCTACTCACCCTTCCCTTTCCAACCATTGGTCCAGACTTCACAGTAGGTGCGGCTTAGATGCGAAGTTTTCGCCATTCCTCGTTTGATGGGCGGTTCTTAGCGTCAGAGGCAGCCCCCTAGCGGTGGAAAGGACTAGCGAGAAGCTTCTTACCGGTTTAAAGTTAGACGAGTAGTGCATGCGCTGCTGTTACCGGTTGTTCTGCGTCGGCGTGATCGTGACTACAGAGCAAAATTGCCCTTTTATTCCACCCCCTTTTCACCCCCCTTCCCATTCAAAGTTGTTTAGATCGACCCATCCTTCTGGGAAGCAAAAGAGATCACTTCAAAGCTATTTGTGACTTCAGCTGAAGCTCTAGCAGTCCCTTTTCTATCGCGCTCTATGGTGTCTTTGTACTGCAGGCCTCTTTGAAGAGGGCTGCACAGTGAAATCATGCCGAGGCCGAGTCGCAACACATACGACCATCAGAAACCGCCATATTCTTACATTTCGTTGACATTTATGGCAATAAACAGTTCAACCGAGAAGATGCTGACGCT
>BGPR01030347.1:0-18724 GCA_013235015.1 Araneus ventricosus
CTGTGCTTAACCCCCGTTCAGTTACGTATTATCCGTATGACAGAAAAATAGAATTTAGACTGGCAGTTTTAAACCGTTTATGGCTGGAACGGAAAACAGGTGAAAAACCGTTTATCAGCTCGAAACAAGCACTAAACCATCAAATATACGGAAAAAATCCAGGGAAAAAACGGATATTTTACAGTGTATCATTGCTTTAAGTATAAAAAGCATTTGAAAAACGTAGATTTTTCAAAAAATACCATCAGATCAAATTCTAAGAATGAGTCACTAATCAGACTTTTTGGAAATGCAGGCAACAGTATTATCAATATAGAAAAAACACCTTGAAAAATAGTAGTATTAGAAAAAAATATCCTGATATCTAGAGCTCTGTCCATCTCTTTATCACAAAATTATGCAATATATGCTGGAGAAGTCGAGCTATTTAACTTAATTTAAAAGATTGCATTTGCGCGTAAGCATTTATTGGAGAGATGTGGAACAATTTAGAGGTTGCCAGGCCAAGTATTTTTTCTGGAAGATAAAATGCATTACAAGGCATCGGAAGGCAAATCGTCTATATTCAGTCGAGCGAGAATTTTGTCCAAGATTTGTATTTTGCCATTCGGAGGGAAGTTAAAATCGTTTCCGAAGAAAGGATTCATTTGCTGACGACGATGAATATGTTCTGCTGAATGCCTTCTCGGGCGGAATCTTTGTCGGCGCTTGTGATGGGGTGGGAAGAGGGAGGTGGAATGAAATTCTTTTGTGTGGAATTAATATCTTTTGTTCTTTTTTGGTCAGAGGGAGATAGAGATATTCTGTCCAGAGTGCCAATGACAACGGAGGAGCACCGTTTGTGTTCTTGGTGTCATTCTGTCAGGATCTTTACCGCCTCTTTATTCAAGAAAAGGGCGAATGTCGGAATCGTAAATTGCGAAGTCTCGAATGTTTAATGCTCAGCAGTGGATGTGGAACTGAATGTAATTGTTTGAGGATTCGAATAGAACACGTGGAGATTTGAGGGTGAAGTTTTTGATTTATTTTTATTCGATTTCTTTCACCGGCTTTTGATTTTATAGTTTTGAAATGTATAATGGAAATCTTCTCTCTGTATTTTAAATCACACGCAGCTTTCAAGAATTCTTTTAATACTTGTTCAGAATGACATTTTAATTCTACAGCCTTCGGATTATTTTTCGGTTACAAAATTCTTTTGTGCATGTAAACGTAAAGGCTTTTAGCACTTCACTAACAGTTTTAACAATAAATTCCAAGATTCAATTTAATAACTAAAGTCCCCTTTTGAAGCTACAGGAGGGCAATTTTGGGACTGACGTCGTAATCCTGGTTGCAGTCAGATAGCAGGGAGGACACCCCAGACTAGTTCTCTATCTCAAACTCCCGCACGCATATAACCATTACTTTAAAAACTGAATTCGGACCCAGAGAAATAAGCAGACTCATGATTAAGACATCACTGACATCAGGTCACTTCCACCCAATTACAAAACTTACAAGATCATACGCTCTCTGACTAAATGCTTACTTAGATTAGAATGTATAGTAATGCAAGAAGAAAGAGGAAAATCATAGGCAACGATATTTGTTTTGACCAATTCCAATGTGTTCATTCTAGAAATGTATTAGAAATATACATTATGCATGTCTTATTTTTTGTTTATTGAATTTCTTAAAAGTTCAAAATTATATAAATCTCAAATTAATATTGTTATAACTTTATATTAAGTATTTTAAAATGGTACAGCATAATAGATAAAAAAAAGTGCCTTTTGGAGACTAAAGTATCTCTCTTAATATGCAAACTAAAGAAGTAATTAAAAAGGTGCATAAGAAGCTCCTTGTATTTGCTTATTTCCTACAAGGCTTCCAGTTCAGCTGAAATAAACATGACGTCATACTAGAAGACAGCTAAAGGAAACTGACAATCAGCAGCTCAGTCTAATTTCTCTGGCCCAAATTGAAGTAAAGTCAGTTATATGCCTCCACACCACACAACAGTGAGGAAGGACATTTGAACCTCGATAGATTTAGCATTACCAAGTCCCGTAAAGCACATGGATCTTCTATAGAATCCGTTTAGTATTAGAATGACCCACTTCGATCAGGCCCGCGGGTCCTCGCGAGAATCAGGCGGTAGGGCCTGGCTCCCTTCCGAGTCAGGGCCCGGATTCCTCTAGATCAGGTTTGTGCTGGCCCTCCCAGTCCTTGTGCGGATCTTCCCACCAAATGGGTTGGTGGCACCCTGACCCTTCCAGTCCATGTGGATCTCTGCCAGAATCAGGCAGTAGGGCCTGGCCCTTCCAGTCAGGGCCACTTGGATTTTCTGCAAGAATCCAGGTTTGTGGCACCTGACCCTTTGATCAGGGCCGCGGATCTTCCTTAAGAATGGGGTTGGAGTGGCGCCTGTTAAATTCAGTCAGGGCCATGGATTTTCTAGAATCAGGTTTGGTGGCACCTGACCGTTTCCAGTCAAGGACCTTCGGATTTTTTCTATGGAATGGGGTTGGAGTGGCCTGACCATTCCAGTCAGGGGCCATGGATTTTCCTGCCAGAATGGGGTTGTGGCACCTGACCCTTCCGTCAAACCGAGGATCTTCATAGAATCAGGTTTGTGCTGGCCCTTTGTAGTCAGGCACTTGGATCTTCTAAGTAGAGATTTGAGTAGCACCCAGCCATTTCCAGTCAGAGATACAGATTTTCTACAGAAATCCAGGTTTGTGCTTTTAAGCCACATTTCCAGTCAGAGTTCACTTAGTTTTTTCTAAGAATGGGATTTGGTAGCGCAGCCATTTCCAATTCAGAGAATTTTCACTTGGATTTTTCTACAGGAAATGGGTTGGCCTTTTGGCCCTTCCAGTCAGAACCGAGGATCTTCTAGCAAATCAGGTTTTGACCCTTTCCACGAAGCCATTTCCAGTCAGGATACGGATTTTTCCTACGAAATCAGGTTTTGTAGCACCCTGGCCCTCCAGTCGGGCCAGGAATCTTCTGTAAATCCGTTTTGTGCTTTACAAGCCATTTCAGTCAAGGCCTGGATCTTCACAGAATCAAGTTTGGTAGCACCTAGCCATTCCAGTCAGGCCCGTAGTTTTCCTACGAAATCAGGTTTAGTAGCACCTGACCCTTTAATCAGGGCCTCGGATCTTCTTAAATCCAGTTTGGTAGCACCCAACCTTTTCCAGTCAGTCCGCCGAGGAGATCGAGGAAATACTGAAAGAGAGGGCAACGACAGTCTTTTATTTCAGGTTGCCCAGTTGCATCATATATGAATTTGCGAAATATATCTTTTAAGATACATATAATTTTTTTACTAATAAATTATAATGATAATTTTATATAGAAGACTGGTATAAAACGGGCGCAAGGGCAAATGCGGCGCCCCTCCCAAGTGGCTATGGGAGGTGCTAAAGACTATAGCCCTCAGGACTATAGATGGTGCTACTTGTTGAGTATGGGTACTTGAGAGAACAGATTGGGTTCGATCTCTTTTCAAGTAATTAATGAGTGGATGCAGCGTGAGTTATTGAGCGAATTGGTGTTGTTCTGGACTGCAAACTTTTGACTGGTATGTGAAATCGTTTTCTTTTCATGTTCTTATGGTTAGTTTAAAATAATTTACAGTGATATCCGGAAAGCAGAGATCCTAAGCTACTTTTAGAAGCACTCCTTTAGTCACACACGCGTTTTGGTTACATGTGATAGCGGCCATCTTTCTTAGGTTTGGTTGGTGTAAATATGGGCACCCTTTCAATGCCAATTGATGAGGCTGCTGAAACACCGAAATGTTCCCCGGGAACTTCAAATACAGTTTCTCTGTTCAACATATCTCCTGTCCCCAACATTAAGAAGAGAACCACTACTCCTGGACGCAAAGCAACAAGGTCTAGCCTCATCACTGGATCACCATACAAGGATCAGTTGACCAAGTCTCTTGAGAAAAGTGCTCCCAAGAAGACGTCCTTGAGTGTTCCCTGGGTAAGAAACCGACCAGGGGGCAGGGGTGGGAAGACCAAGGGCCTTCAAAAAAAGAAAATTCTACCCACGAAACGATACGATTTATCATCGGACTCATCAGACTACTATGATCCTCCCCTTGTGGACAGCGATGATGATATCAACCTGAATATCAATGATTGGGATAAACCAGACTCGAGGAAGGCAACTTGAATCTTTTGTGATGGAAAGTTCTCTGAAGACACTCGCGGGGAAGAGTGGGTTAAATGTGTTATGTGCCAAATGTGGGCACACTTAGATTGTGCCGGGGCTGAAACAGCCAGTTATGTTTGCGATTTCTGTAAATAATTTTTTTCTGTAATAAATAAATTCTCTACTATTTTGTATTGTTTTATCCTGTTTTAAAACATTTTAAACAATTTTTTGTTACTCTTTTGGAGAGGGCCCATATTTGCACCCCATTTTTTCTGATGCTGTTTTAAAAGCTTTTTGTAAATCTTCGTTTTCGAATTGAAATAATTGGTATTAATCATTGTTTTGCCTCTTATCATTTAGTAAACTTGTAATAGTTGTCAATGAAGGTCAAAAATCCAGAATTTTTCAAAATGAAAGTAACTTTAAGTCAGAAACAAAAGAGGGGGCCCATATTTACACCTTTTCCTCTACTATGAGTTGAACTATACAGGATGTTGCCTAATTCGACCCACAAATTGAGAGGGATGATAGTAGGCATCAATAGGATGAAAAATTATCTAGAACCTAGGGTCCCAAACGACGTTTAGTCGGTAAAAAATCGCAAAAATAGACGAATTCGGCAACACCCTCTGCAAACATCGGTAGCTGTATCGGTATGCTACCGATCAGCAGAAGCCAATCCGTTGCGATGTCTCCTCTTTTCCCACGACTGGTCGTCCAGACCGCACCAGCCGAAGTCCCCGAGGGAACGCCACAAGATGAGAGTAAGTGGGTCATAAATCTGCCAACCTTAAGCGGGGTTTACACGCGAACAGTAAAACCGACAGTAAGAGAGGACGCATGCGCAGAATCATAAAAGTATTAACCGTGCCACGGCAAGTCTCTGTCCGAACTTGACAGCGACATTTTCCTGTCGGTTTTACTGTTCGCGTGTAAATCCAGCTTTACGCAAGGCTACAAGGGCCGAGTGGAGAGCGCTTCCTTTAGTCTTCAGTGGCAAGACCACCCGCGTTTAAGCCGAAAAAGTCCTCCCTTTAAGACTGACCACAACCTATCAACACCATGAAGGAAGGCACACGACTGCGGTTGGGGGATTTGTCCAGCTTGAGGACGAATCACCAGGAGGCAAGACAACAATCGCTCCCCTGTCTTTTGAAGGTAAGATGTTTAAAAAGATGGAAAAGAATAAGGAAAGTAAAATGGCGGAGTGCTACCTCCGTCGTGATTATTTGTGAATCCGAGTTCCGAAAATCGGAACTCAGAACGACGAACGAGCGTTTTTTGACCCCATGTATAGCCGAAAGCATATCGGCTGGAAAGATGTCCCTTTGGTGTTTTGTTCTGCATTTTATCGAGCGTTTGTTTAACATCGATGTTTTATACCGACTCTCGGTATTTCTCATAACTCACCCTGAGTTATCTGTGGATTGCTGAACTCTCATAGTCCACCGAACTCTCATGCTAGAACTGTAATCTCAGAGTATTCTCACCGTTTGTAACTTCGACGTTGTCAAGTTACGCATTGCTCGTCTGACAGTGACTTTAGACTGTATCTCAATGACTCTCGCGATTGATATCCTGGACTTGATTTATCTTTGACCTTAAATATGTATTTAACAAAATGTACGTAGCTAGGAAATTAATCAAGCAATTCAATTAAAATTATGATGCTGAAAATTGTGACTTCTTTAAGTCTTCTGATCCTTGATCAAATCCCGGACAAACTAGGCCACGACACTACACCGTGTTTTCTGGTGCCCCTTTTTAGTTTTTCTTGAATATCTCAAAAACTCTTTAGTTTTCACCCTACATGTATATAACGAATTAAAGAGTGTAAAATTTCATAAAATTTCATGCTTTTATTTTTCAATTTTTAATATTTTTGCGGATAATGGCTGTAAATTAATTTTTAGTTTTCAGTAAGTTAAGACCCTCTGGATCACCAAACAGGTGTGTTCACTACATGAAAAAGAACTTTTAAAAATGCGCTTTCTTTTTTTTTAAATTCGTAGTTGAAACATTATTAGTTTTTTAAAATTAATTTTTAACAGTTCCCAACAATTCTCGGACACCCTGTATTTTTGCTATTTTCACCGACTAAACGTCGTTTGGGACCCTATGTTCTATGGTGATTCTTCATCCTCTTGATGCCTACTATCACCCCTATCTTCGAACACATGACAACTGCTCGCGCGGAGAAAAGGGAGATCCAATGCACTATGCCACAAAATGTCGGTTTACCCTCTCCTGGCATTTCCGAAGTCCAACAGTGTCACTTAAATTACAGTGGTTGAAAAACATTCTGACGAACAACTTATCAAGAACCCGACTTCGACTCCTAATGCGTTTCATATGTGATGAGAACAATCTCATTGTAGAGGATAATAATTGAGCACTCATCCATCCCCCTCTACGTATTTTTTAATATTTGGTTTTCTATGTTGTTCTGTCCAGTGTATGTTTCTTTTTCATTTTTATTTGTTTTTGTACCTGTTGTATGTTTTTGTCCTTTGTTAAAAAATAAAATTCACCCCCATCCATCCAAACCGGAAAGGAGCCAAATAGCTCTAAACACGGGGTTGCAGGTTGTGTAATGTAATTTAACTATCAACCCTCTAAGCTTGTCGGTCGAATTCGGCGACACCCTGTATATTTACATGTATTTTCAGTACAAAATACAGTTCAACTCATGCCGGACATAATTTGTCTTACGGAAAAATAAATACTCTTGAAAATAAGAAAATTGTATTTTTCCTTATCCCGGGACGCGGGGTTTTTTGCCCCTCCTACCCCCTCTCTCGGGGGGCCTGCTTCCAGTTTCGAAGACGAGATTCTGCCACGAGGCCTCCCTGTTCAACAGGAATTTCAGAGAGAGCTTGAAAAGTTCTGAAAGTCACCCTTACAGTTTCACATCATCAGCATTCCCAGTTCTGTTCATAATGTTACAAAAGTGTTTCTGTGGGTGTGTGGTGTGAACAGTCCAAAACGCAGGATAATGGAGAATGAAGGTTTATTCACAAATGTGCAGGAAAACACGAAACACAGGTAACACAGGGTTCATACCGTATACATGATAGTAAAATTCAGGAGTTTCTAAGGATTTTTTCAGGAGTACAGTACAGAAAATTCAGGAGATAACGTGAAAAAAATCAATTGTAGGGGAGTAGGGTGTAGTGTGGACAATTTTTATAAAATTGGCAAAAAAGTATACTAAATATCAATTCTCCCATCTTTTCCGATTGCGGTGACTCGGAACATATGCGGTAAACTCTTTCGGAGCTGAGTAAGGTCAGAAGTAAGAATTCCAGTGACTTTCTATTAATAAGGAAAAACGGGAACGTCATATTTTTATGTTTTTATCATAATTTTATCTTTTGCTCTTCGATTGTAATTTTTCAGGAGACAAAAAGAAATATCAGGATAGAAAACACAATTTTCAGGAATTTTCAGTTCCCTTAGAAAAAAGAAGCAAAATTCAGGAGTTTTTCAGGAATTTCAGGAGGAGTACGAACCCTGGTAACAGGAAACGATAGATCTTGCGCAGATTACCAATGTAAACAGACAACAATACACAGGTAATAGCAGTTCAGCACTTTCAGATTTAGAAACACAAACAGTCAGCAAATCACTAATAACGACAATAGCAGCACTCTCAATAGCGCTCAGCTCACCAGCTTCCTAGCTCGCACTGCAGACGAAACTCTAAAGTTGTTCTAGTGGATCAACACTACCCTTTCTGATCCAAACGTGGTCCTTATATACTCTCTCCGACAGGCCGTGTGAGGCCACGGTGGCCTAGTGGCAAGGTCTCGACCTAGGGACTGGAGGGTCGCAGGTTCGGAACCCGATTCCACTGAAGATCCGCCGTGTATGGGGCCTGTTGCACGCTAAATCATACGTAGTGGCCAAACGTCCTCCCGTTGGTGTAGCGCGGAAGTTTGGAGAGGGGGTGCCAGCTCAGGCGTCGTCCTCGTCACCTGACCGCGGTTCAAAATTACGAGGTCCGTCCCTAAATAGCCCTCGTGTTGCTTGAAAACGGGACGTTAATATAACCTAACCTAAACGACAGTCCGTGACGTCACATGGAGTTTTCTCGTATATTCAAGCGTATTCCCTTTCCTAATAGAAATATCGAGAAAAGGGTCGCGTTTTCTGGAATCATCGATTTGTCGCCAAGGTCAGGGGTAGCGGAACGGCCGCTGCCCGTCACTCCATGCTTACCCCTGTAAAACTCCCTCCCCAACTATAAGACTAGCGAAGCAGGAAAGCGACATTACATCTTTGCAACAATACGAATGCAAAGTACATATTTAAACGCAAATGTCGCAAAAACAAAGGAGTAAGAACAAAGTTAACATTTGAGTTTCGGCCGGGTTGGATTTCAAAATTCAGGGCTGTCTGGACTCAACACTTTTAGAATAATAATTTTAGATGTGATGATGCTAACTGTGACACAGAAAGTATGATTTGTTGTCACAGTTAAAAACTTTTTGGCGCATCATTTATTTGGCAAAATATTTACAGACAATTATACCATTAAAATTCATCGAACACAAAATCCCTATGACCATGAAGATGATAGAAGACATACATCTCGAATACTGCACACATTCTGCAATTTTGAATAAAATTGTAACAGAAATCGTTCTTTGAGGTAATGGAGAATGAAGGTTTATTCACAAATGTGCAGGAAAACACGTAGAACAGGTAACAGGAAACGATAGATCTTGCACAGATTTGCAACGTAAACAGACAACAATCCACAGGTAATAACAGTTCAGCACTTAGAAATTTAGCAACACAGTCAGCAAATCATTAATAACGACAAAAACAGTATTTTCAATAGCGCTCAGCTCAACGGCTTTCTAGCTCGCACTGCAGACGATTCTCCAAAGTCATTCCAGTCGACCAACAACACTACTCAATACCGCTCGGTGTCTAACAGCTCACACTTATTAGCTCGCACTGCAGATTGAATCTCCAAAGTCGTTCCAGTAGACCAACAACATACTCAATAGCAGCGGTGTCTAACAGCTCGCTAGCTCATCACTGCAGACGAATCTCAAAGTTATTCCAGTCGACAACAACACTACTCAATACCGCTCGGTGTCCACAACAGCTCACTAGCTCGCACTGCCGAGGACAGATCTCAAAGTCATTCCAGTTGACCAACAACACTACTCAATACCGCTCGGTGTCAATAACAGCTCACTAACTCGCGCAGACGAATCTCAAAGTCATTTCCAGTCGCCAGCAACGCACTCTCAATACCGCTCGGTGTCAACAGCTCACTAACTCTCGCACTGTAGACGAATCTCAAAGTCATTTTCAGTCGACCAGCAGCACTACTCAATACCGCTCGGTGTCTGGCAGCTCACCCTTTCCGCACTGCAGACAGATCTCCAAAGTCATTTCCAGTCGACCAACAGCACTACTCAGCCACCGCTCGGTGTCCCCAACAGCTCACTAACTCGCACTGGGCAGATCTCCAAAGAAGTCATTCCAGTCGACCAACAACTTTTCTCAATACCGCTCGGTGTCCTAACAGCTCACTTCTTTTTTTGGGCAGATCTCACGAAGTGTTCCAGTCGACCAACAGCACTACTCAATACCGCTCCGGTGTCTAACAGCTCACTAGCTCGCACTGCAGACGAATCTCCAGTCATTTCCAGTTGACCAACAGCACTACTCAATGCCGCTCGGTGTCCCAACAGCTCACTAACTTTCTCGCACTGCAGACAGATCTCCAAAGTCATTTCCAGGGTCGACCAACAACACACCTCAATACCGCTCGGTGACAGCTCACTATGCCTGCAGACGATCTCCCAGTCATTTCCAGTCGACCAGCAACACTACTCAATACCCAGCTCGGTGTCTAACAGCTCACTAACTCGCACTGCAGACAGATCTCAAAGTCATTCCAGTCACGACCAACAGCACTACTCAATACTGTCGGTGTCTAACGCTTAACTCTTTTCTGAACGAATCTCAAAGTCATTTCCAGTCGACCAACAGCACTACTCAGCCGCTCGGTGTCTAACGGCTCTGCGCTCGCACTGCAGATAGTCTCAAAGTCATTTCCAGTCGACCAGCAGCACTACTCAATACCGCTCGGTGTCTAACAGCTCACTGTCGCACTTTGCAGACCCAGATCTCAAAGTCATTCCGTTGACCAGCAAGCACTACTCAATACCGCTCGGTGTCGCAGCTCACCTGGCTCGCACTGCGACAGATCTCCAAAGTCATTTCCAGTTGACCAACAACACTACTCAAGCACCGCTCGGTGTCTAACCTTCAGCTCACTAACTCACTTTTCACAGACAGATCTCAAGTCATTCCAGTCGACCAACAGCACTATAATACCGCTTCGGTGTCCCAACAGCTCACTAACTCGCACTGCAGACGAATCTCAAGTCATTTCCAGTCGACCAACAACACTCAATACCAGCTCGGTGTCCTAACGGCTCACTAACTCGCACTGCAGACAGATCTCCAAAGTCTGTTCCAGTCGACCAACAACACTACTCAATACCGCTCGGTGTCACAACAGCTCACTAACTCGCACTGCGACGAATCTCCCAAGGGTATTTCCGGTCGACCAACAACTACTCAATGCCGCTCTCGGTGTCGACGGCTCATAACTCGCGCCTTAGACAGATCTCCAAGAGTCATTCAGTCGACCATGCTGCTACTCAATACCGCTCGGTGTCTAACAGCTCACTAACTCACTTTTCTTGAGCGAATCTCCAAAGTCATTCCAGAAGTCGACCAACAGCACTACTCAATACCGCTCGGTGGTAACAGCTCACTAGCTCGCGCAGACAGATCTCAAAGTCATTCCAGTCGACCAGCAACAGCACTACTCCAATACCGCTCGGTGTCTAACAGCTCACTAGCTCTGCAGACTGAATCTCCAAGAAGTCATTCCAGTTGATAACAACCTCAGCCGCTCGGTGTCTAACAGCTCCTGCTCCCTTTTTCCAGACGGGTAAGTCATTCCAGTCGACCAACAACACTACTCAATACCGCTCGGTGTCTAACAGCTCACTAACTCGCACTGTAGACAGATCTCGAAGTCATTCCAGTCGACCAGCCTTTCTCCAATACCGCTCGGTGTCAACAGCTCACTAACTCTCACTGCAGACAGATCTCCAAGACCGTTTCCCGGTCGATCCAACAACACTACTCAATACCGCTCGGTGTCTAACAGCTCCCATAACTCGCACTGTGAACCCAGTCTCCAAGTCATTTCCAATTCGACCAGCAACACTACTCAATACCGCTCGGTGTCCTAGCAAGCTCCACTAAGCTCACTTTCACTGCAGACGAATCTCCAAAAGTCGACCAGGTCGACCAACAACACTACTCAGCCGCTCGGTATTCTAACAGCTCACTAGCTCGCACTGCAGACGAATCTCCAAAGTCATTCAGTTGACCAACAGCACTACTCAATGCCGCTCAATTGTCACAGCAGCTCACTAACTCTTGCAGGGCAGTCTCAAAGTGTTCAGTCGACCAGCAGCACTACTCAATACCTCGGTGTCTAACGGCTCACTTGCGCTCGCACTGTGGGCCAGATCTCCAAAGTCATTCCAGTCGACCAACAGCACTGCTCAATGCCGCTCATTGTCTGGCAGCTCACTGCTCTCACCGTTAGATCTCCAAAGTCGTTTCCGGTCGATCAACGACACTTCTCAATACCGCTCGGCGTCTAACAGTTTAAAGGTATTCGCACTCCAAAGGCGATCTCAGTCGATCAACATTCACTAGCTCCGTGATCCAAGCGCACTCCTTATATAGTCTCTCCCGGCAGGCCATGACGCCACATGGAATCATCTAGTACATTTAAGCCTATCTCCTCTCCTAATAGAGATATCGAGAAAATTCCAGTGCCTTTGAGATCCCATATTTCGTCGCCAATGTCGACAAGGTCAGGGGACCAGGCTTGGTTGCTGCCAGTCACCCCATACTTACCCTTGTAAAACTCTCTTCCCAACCATAAGACTAACATTGCTGGGAAGCGACTTTCCATGTATGGAACAATGTTTACAACATTGGAAATATGTTCCACGTTTAGTATTAGTTAGAAAACAATGATAAGAGCAATATTAATAAAAATACAGACAGAGAGAGAAGGGCAGGAAACAAACTACATACGACAGTCTTCCGTCTCTCTCGTTCTGAAGGAATTGCCAGACAGTAATGTCGATGATCATGAGTGGGCTTTCGATGAGGTGCACTACTCCGTTCTTGACGGGGATGTTCGGCTTCAGGATCTTCGCCATCACAACACCCTTCTTGTGCCGGTAGTCGCTGTGAATGGTGTTGCTCTGGGCATGGACTGCAAAATAAAAATGAAACGTTTGTTTAGTAAGTTAAAGTTTACGGTGCAGAGTAATACACAGATTCAAGCATTGTAAGGATAATTCTTCATTATGTGTACTACGATTCTGCAACAGATGTTAATCGTCACCTTCTAACACGCCATATAAAGTGTTAAAATCATCTTTGTTATTAGCAATTGCTAGATAAGCAATGAAATGACTGATGACAGAAGTACTTACGACTGTATGAGTTTCCCTTAGCATTCGATTCATTTATGATGGTTAGCTCGACTTTTATGTCGTCGCCGTAAGCTTCGCTGGGACAACTGTCGGAAGTAACCAGCCGAGTGTATAGAATGGTTCTGGGTATGACGTGACCCTATTAGCCAATGCTATATAAACAATGAAATGACTGATGACAGAAGTACTTACGACTGTACGAGTTTCCCTTAGCATTCGATTCATTTTATGATGGTTAGCTCGACTTTATGTCGTCCATAAGCTTCTCTGGGAAACTGTCGAAACTAACGCAGTGAATAGAATGGTTCTGGGTATGACGTGACCCTATTAGCCAATGCTATATAAACAATGAAATGACTGATGACAGAAGTACTTACGACTGTACGAGTTTCCCTTAGCATTCGATTCATTTATGATGGTTAGCTCGACTTTTATGTCGTCGCAGCTTCTGCTGGGATAACCTGTCGAAACTAACCGTCAGTGAATAGAATGGTTCTGGAGCACTGACCCTATTAGCCAATGCTATATAAACAATGAAATGACTGATGACAGAAGTACTTTGACTGTACGAGTTTCCAGCATTCGATTCATTTATGATGGTTAGCTCGACTTTTATGTCGTCGCAGTAAGCTTCTCTGGGATAACTGTCGAAACTAACCAGTCGAGTGAATAGAATGGTTCTGGGTATGACGTGACCCTATTAGCCAATGCTATATAAACAATGAAATGACTGATGACAGAAGTACTTACGACTGTACGAGTTTCCCTTAGCATTCGATTCATTTATGATGGTTAGCTCGACTTTTATGTGTCGCGTAAGCTTCTCTGGGAGAACTTCGAAACTAACCAGTCGAGGAATTAGAATGGTTTCTGGTATGACGTGACCCTATTAGCCAATGCTATATAAACAGAATGAATGACTGATGACAGTACTTGACTGTACGAGTTTCCCTTAGCATTCGATTCATTTATGATGGTTAGCTCGACTTTTATGCGTCGCAGTAACTTCTCTGGGATAACTGTCGAAACTAACCAGCGAGTGAATGAAGAATGGTTCTGGATATGACGTGACCCTCCAATGCAACTATATAAACAATGAAATGACTGACAGAAGTACTTCGACTGTAGGTTTCCCTTAGCATTCGATTTTTATGATGGTTAGCTCGACTTTTATGTGCGTCAGGTAAACTTCTCTGGGATATTCGAAACTAACCAGTCCAGTGTGAATAGAATGGATCTGGAGGTATATTGACCCTATTAGCCAATGCTATATAAGCAATGAAATGACTGATGACAGAAGTACTTACGACTGTACGAGTTTCCCTTAGCATTCGATTCATTTATGATGGTTAGCTCGACTTTTATGTCGTCGCCGTAAGCTTCGCTGGGGTAACCTTCGAAACTAACCAGCCGAGTGAATAGAATGGTTCTGGGTATGACGTGACCCCGGATCACCTGAAAAAAACGAATTCATTTCCTGATTTAGTGATATACAACAGAAAAGAAATGAACATTAGAGACAGTATTAAATTTCTCTAGATTAGCCATTCGGAATGTATAGTAATAAATATTTGTAGGCGTTTGGTTATCTTTGAGAAATGTAAACCAACCATAAGTTTGAAATAAATATGATTTGAAAGGGACCATTATAAATAACGGATTGAATCAATGTGTTTGAAACTATCCTTTCTGTTTTTCCACAGCAGTTTTTTTTAAACGCATTAGTAGTCATTTTTACAAAGATTTAAGATTATTATTATGTTTCGAACACAAACTCCTTCTTTTAGTCCTATTTATATATAGTAAATGAAAAAAATATTTTTTATTGAAAGCTTTAGAAGAATATCTGTAGTTGAGTTGCCAGGTCTAGTTGTTAGTCTGTTGCCAATTCTAGTGTTTATTAAACACCATTCATACAAATTTATTATAAAATGAACTACATTTCCTTTTCGAAATGTAAAGCTGCTGGTAGTTGGTTTTTTTTCTGGAGGAAGAACGGTTCATTCCTTTTTTTTTCACTGGAAAACCATTATTTTTCAACTGATGCGCGATTTTCTTATACTCACCGTTTCTACAACACAATCAAGAGTGCAAGAATTCAAGATCCTTCATAAAAAAATCGTGGATTTTCGGTCTTCGCCGGTAAGAGATTTAAAAATCAATGATTCGAAATTATTTGAAATTCTTCGCCCGCATAAAAGGGAAACATGCGTACCGTTATGCCACTACCAAATGGTCCCTTCCCTTTCAACCACCTTAATTCGAGATCGTCTGAGCTGAATTCTTTTGTTTGAAGTGTTTTACTGCAATTTCAAAATCAGTCAAATCTTTTCCAAATCGTTAAAAAACCTTATTCTAAGCGACTTCTGTAGCCAGACTTAAAAGGTTCTTAAGATAAATTTCCGAGGTTTCACAAGATTCCGCTTCGCACTTAGGTTGAGGAAAAGTGCATAAGAACTGGCAGTCAAAGTCAACACAAAGCACTAAGTCAACTGAATGTAACTGATAAAAATATTATGTACTAGAAATGATTCTTTGCTGTGGGCCTTATGCAATTACTTTTCTTTATAGTTCAAGCCTTGTAAAATAGTTTTTGTGTTAAAATAATATGTTACCTTTAGTACTTTTATTTAGATAGTTCAAATTGGAGAAAAAAGCAATGAAATATAGAAATTTCTTTTTAAATAGCATATTATATCTGACTTGATGAAAAGCACTTTTGCTATGACTTTGAAGCAGTAAGCATTTAGTTAATTTTCTCTCGTTCTTTTCTTAATATATTTTGGAGATTTACTCCTACATTTGTTGTCTTTTTCCAACAATTGGCCCTCACAGAAGGTTGGTGCCTATAAATTTCGAAATAATGTGACATAATCGATTCCTAAGGTCGATTGGCATTTGATTGTTGGAATTCCATATCTGGATCGGCTTTTTCATAGTAATAGTTTTTAATCTTATTAGCTTTATGTATTTCATTGTGTGAATAATATTAGGTTATATTGTTAATTATATTTAATTTTAAATGAGGGTTTAATAGGTGTATATATATGCGAAACTGTATTTCGTATATAGCTCTTGGCATTATAATTGCTAAGACTTTGAATTGGTAAGCATTTAGTTATATTTTCTCGTTCTTATCTTGAAATATTTTGGAGATTTACTCCTATATTTTTTGCTTTTTCCAACAATTGGCTTTCGAAGAAGATTGGCGCCTTTAAAATTCGGATTTAATGCGACATAATCGATTCCTAAGATCGATTGGCATTTGATTGTTGGAATTCCAATTCTGGGTTATCTTTTCCATAGTAATAGTTTAAAATCTAATTATCTTTCTATATTTCATTGTATGATTATTAATAAGGTGACATTATTTTATATTTAATTTTAATTATTGGTTTAATAGGTGTATATATTGAAAATGTCATTCGAGTTTTAATTGTTTGTAAAATATTTTACTATATATATATATATGAAAAATGTACATTCGTTTTGTGTAATAAGGCAATATTTTATAGCTGATTTGATGAAAAGCAAAAAACTAAATTAGATATTTAAGCAAAACGGTATGGAGTTCTTCGATTTCTCGAAAGAAACGATAGTTTTCTTCGACGATTCATGATAATTAAAAAATCCTACATTTAACTTTTGTCCGTTCTGATATTCATTAAAGTAGAAAATGAATCCAGATTTAAAAATGCGATAAAATACAATTTTTATATCGAACGCTAAAATGATAGTTAATTAAAATGAAATAAATTAATATTATGCATTCGCTGAAGGTACTTTTCATTAAAAGGAAGCTTTACCCCCCCACAAGTCAATGAAATTGCATGTGCATCTTAGATATACCTTTTAATGATATTTCATACTTTGAAGCAAGATAAA
Source organism: Araneus ventricosus (assembly GCA_013235015.1). NCBI lineage: Eukaryota > Metazoa > Arthropoda > Arachnida > Araneae > Araneidae > Araneus > Araneus ventricosus. The sequence continues at coordinate 16,605 of BGPR01030347.1, forward strand.
TCAATCAAAAGAACTCCAATGAAAAGGCAAAACCCTTTGTTTCTGTGACGTTAAAAATGCATTTTGTTCGGGCAAAATTTAATTAAATCGTACTCCAGAAAAAAATGAATTCATCAAAGAATAAAGAATTTAAGATCGGAACTAATCTGTTACTTCGTAATGAAATAAAATTTAATTTAAAAGACAAAACGAAAACCGGAATTTTTATCAATCAAAGCGCCGAACGGAAAGTTTTCGCATTATTTGTATTTTTCAAAAGATGGCAATGCATTATAAATGAACACATCTACAATTTATTCTTCTAGAAAATTGCTCTCATTCTCCATTTTCTTTGTCTTAATGAAAATCTTTGTCTGAATTGCAATTCTAAAGTCAAACTATTTTAGAATGTGTTATTCATTTTAAGTTCTGGAGATATATCGTCTGAATATTGCATTGAAAAGTTCAAGTGACACTTGAAATTGATTCCATTTACACAGGATAAGATTGAACTGGTCTGAATAAAACTCTTCCATTCTACATCATTAGGACTTTAATCATAGATAAACTACTCTGAACTAACTTTATTGAGATTTTGATTGAACGCGATGCCATTTATCTCTAAATGAATAAGCTTGTTTTACACTTCCAGCATAAGATCATGGTATCTGTGATTAGAATGCGAGAATAAGTTTTGGAAACTAAAATGATTGAACAAAGTTCCGAGTATGAAACTTTTCAAGATCACTCTCGTTTCAATAAGTGACGAAATGACACTGAAACCACTTTGGAATCCTTTTAAAATAGTTGATCCGGAAATAGGATTTAAGGATTGAAGATATTCATCCTACGTCAATTTTACATTGCCTGTCACGAATTATTATACAGATTTTTACCCCAAGATTTGAAATGCTAAAGGAATTGTTGTCGTTTTAATTAACTACTACTTTATTTATGGATTGTCGCTCTAACTAATTTGTCACGTCCAATTGGGAATAATTAAAATTTAAAATGCCGGAATGTAAGTGAAACATAGTGGCGGCTAGAATTCCCGCTAAAAATATCTAGGATTTATTAGAATTATGACACTACAGAAAGAATTAATTAAACATTGCCATGCTTCGAAATTAGCAGAATCTGCAGACTTAACGTAGATAATCTTAGGAGTGACTATTGAATGCATTTAATGGCGAAATTTCACCCTAAAATATAGCAATTCCTGTGTCTTACTTCATTGAATTGTATTCTGAGAAATGCGAGGTTTGTGGGCGAGGTTTTAGCAACAGATTGTTATCCCTGAAATGAAAAATATTTATTCCAAAATCTGCTTCAATCTGCTTAAAAATTATAAAATTGCTTAATTATGTGGATGGACTAGAAGAATTGCTGATCGAATTTGGCCAAGATGAAAATATGGCCCCTAGAAGGACGGCCATATTCTTTTTTCGTTTTCACATGGCCAAATGGATTCAATAAATGTGACGTCACAGCCACGTGGCAAGTGTACTGTGCATGCCACTTAAAAATCTATCTGTATGTTGTATACTCCTGTTCCAGGACGTCAAGTCCTTCCTTCTGTAAGATCAGCAATACATTTTAGAATTAAATTTGACGTTTCAATTGAGTATGAATTGACCTTACGTTTTGCCTGGTACTAACTTACTATATCAGATATTGAATTACAAACGGATTTTTATAGCCCCTGCCTTCTAGCATCAAATAAATATTATTTGGTTTTAGGTCTAAACATTGTCTATTATTCAACTGAAAAGACGTATTTACTGTGTAGTAAAATATAATTGATTTATAATAAATCAAATCGACAATTTAAGCCCGTGATGGGTTAATGAAAGCAGGTGGAGAGAATTCTGTTCCTGCTATGCTTTCTTTAGAAGATGATGGAATAATATGTTGTGTTGTCCCACAACATACCACCAATAACCAAATTTTTTAATTATTAACTCAATTATTTTTTCCTTCTTCAAAATGCGTTTAATCAAAAAAAACACTCAAAGTCTGTTCTTTATCTAACATTTGAATACTATATCTTTTATCGCTTAAAAGACTTTTTAAATAATTTACTTTTGCCATTTTATGCTGTATTTAAATAGAGCAATACGTAACTGGAACGAAGTAAATGA
>BGPR01030348.1:0-18723 GCA_013235015.1 Araneus ventricosus
AATTCTGAATATTGTATTTATTTTCTTTTTCTAATTAAAACGAATGAGCAACATAGCATACATAGCAACAATCTTATGTGGTCTGTTTGTTTTTGGCATCGTTGTCAGTGGCGTAGATAGGGTAAGTGGGGCTCGGGACAAAATATGAATTTTTGCGCCCTAATTGTCAACAGTTACTTAGAAAGCACCCGGGGCATGCGATTATTTTTGCACCCTTTCATCATGTTTGACTTTAAAAAGTAGTATGAACGCATTAATGTTTTGTCCCCATAACGCTCCTTCAGTGGCTCCTTCGGTTGCCAAACCTGCGATCCTTGTATGCTGATTGCATTGTTTTAAAGGCATTTTGGATGTATTTATCATTCGGATGTAGTGATCACCTTGGCCTTGTCCCAAAGTGATCACTACAAGCCGCGTCCACTGCATTTTAATTCGAAATTTTTAATCTGTAAGAGAATTCTCGGACGAGCGCTAATGAATTAATTTATATTGTTTTTCGCATGGTATCTGTAATTTAATACATACAGATTGATTTTTTTCTTTCTAGTATATGGCGTATAAAAAGAGATATATTGTATTTGTTGTAAAAATGTACACTGAGAGTTTGAAGAATTTCGATTAGCCATTATTTCGGCAAGTTAAAAAAAAGAGCTATGTCTGACTGTTCTTGTGTATATGAACCTGATGCATATTTGCAAAGATTTATTTAACATATGTGTTGCGATGAATGAAAATGCATATCTTTTTAATTAGAAAAATTCGTAGTTAAAGTACCTGAGTACGGCCATTCTTATTTCAAACTAAAATTGGCCTGAGAATGACCAAACTGAGAATGGCCTGGTACTTCGGCCATTATTATTTCAAACTAAAATTGTGAAGGTAGTGGTAAACTTGAGAAAATGAAAAACAGGTGGCTATTAGTGCTGCCTATGCCTTTGAACTTTTAAAAAGAATTTAGCTTTTCAAGCATTTTTAGAACACTTTTCTTTGAGTATAAAATGGCCAGTAAAGTTAATTCAGCCACTTTACTTTTTACCCTAAAAAACCATTTCAACTGAGTTTTACTTCACTTAATCAAAAGAGCAATAATAAAAATACACAAATTCATTTTTTTTATTTGAAATACTTCGAAAGTAAATAAAAAAATTTCCAAAAGAAACAAAAACTTCCCAAAATGTTGATAAAAATTCGAGCGGTCAAAAAGTTTGAAACCACTGCCTCAATTTCCAACAAATGCATATTAAAGTCTCATAGTTGTTTAAAAGTCTCAATCTTGGCATGTAAAAAAGGTTTTATGTTTCTTTTTAAGACACGCACATGGTTCAGGTATATATTGGCTACAAACCTAACACATACGTTTATCCAAAACGTCCTTTGTTTCACAAACCAAACAAAACTAGCTTTGTCGTCACGATCTTGTTTTTTTTTCATATTATGGCCTTGCTTTAAAAAGACATCTCAATTTCATAAAATGATAGCTCACATATTCAATTTTCTTCTTTATATTGCGACTCACAGAACACGTTATTTTGTGCTAGTATATGAAAAAGTCGAGAAGATAAAACTCGCACTAATTTTGAATAATTTCTTCTGAAAAAATTCAGCATTGCTACATTTCGTATAACTTTATTTTGTTTCGTAGGCATCTTAGAGTGAGCTCTTTGGTAAAAATAGAGCTGATAATAGGGCGTAATACGGTAAAACCTCTGTAGTACGTGGTTCAATGGACCGCCCCCAAACCAAGAACTATCGAATATTGGCTCAAAATGTAATAAACTACTGATAAAACTATAGCAATGACAGGGTGGGCATAAATTATTTTACCCATTTCAAAAATTAATTAAAAAACTCTATAATGTAGAAATTTATTTTTAAATGAGAGAGTGGCTCAATAAGGTTTTTTCTGATAAGTAGTTACGGCGCACTAAATCTGCTGCAGCTGGAGATTCCTAACACAAGTTTCAAAATGGCTACCATGCAGCAGAAGGCACGTCTCTAGTTCCACGAAAGCAAATCAATTGTAACAGTTCAACAGTGCGTTGATGTGAGAGATTAAGGAGTGAAAGTCTCCCTCACTCGTTCAACAACTTCATGTGTGACCGATGGTCGTCCAGCACCTTTCCTATGATGCACATTTCCTGTTCCCTTAAATAGCCCATACCAACGCTTGATGGGGTTCTTACTTGGAGACTGACAATTTCGGTACTTACGTATTAACGCCACCGAGGCTACAGATTTGGCGGTTTTTAAGTGCCGCCAAATTTGGAGGTTTTTGTACTTACGTATTAACGCCAATTTGGCGGTTTTTGTACTTACGTATTAACGCCAATTTGGCGGTTTTTAAGTGCCGCCAACGCCACCGCAGCTACAGATTTGGCGGTTTTTGTACTTACGTATTAACGCCAATTTGGCGGTTTTTAAGTGCCGCCAATTTGGCGGTTTTTGTAAACAAGATTGCTCTTTATTGGCGCATTACCGCCAATCTGTAGCCTCGGTGGCGTTAATACGTAAGTACTACAATTTCGATGCTATAGGCGAAAACATCTTTCAGCTGTTACAATTGTCGTAGCGTAGCGACCGAGGGGGGGCAAGGGGGATATAGATGCCCGGGCACCATACTTAGTGGGCGCGCCAAGGAGACACAACATTAGTGCGTTTATGTCATTTTTTAAAGTGAAATATCATGTGAGGCAAAAAATTAAGGTTATGCTCCGGGCGCCATTGACATATGCTAAATTACTAATGACGACTGGGCTCTAAAAATCATATTATGCCACAGGTGCCAGTTAGCTTTGCTACTCCATTATACAATTGATTTGCTTTTGTGGAACCAGAGCCGTGCCTTCTGCTGCACGATAGCCATTTTGACGCTTGCGTTAGGAATCTCCCTCTGCAGAAGATTTAGTGTGCCGTAACGGCGCGTTAACTATCTGAAAAAAAAAACTCTTTTTGAGCTAATCTCTTATTTAAAAAAGCGAAGTTGTACACTATAAAGGGTTTTTTAAAATTAATTTTTGAAATGGATCTAGTAATTTATAACCACCTCGTATAATGGTAGAGGTCGCCTTTCTAAAAAGTTTCCGTATTCATTTAAGTTTATTATTATGATTTTAATGTCAGAGAATATTATTAAATTTTAGAATATTTTAAAAACGAGAACAAGTTACACGAGAAAAACAAAATAAAAGTGTGTGATAAGTTTTGAACTACCTCGGTATTAAAAAGATTTAAAGCATAAGTTGAAAGACACTGGTTTGGAAACAGCCTTGGTATATCCACAATCTCTTTCAGTGCATCAAAACTTTTCTTTTAAATTTACAGTAACTTGTTTTTTATTAATGTTTTCGTGCGTTCTTTCTTACCATTCTGTTCAATTCATCAAGACGGAAATTTCGCCGTGACCTGTATTCTTGATACTGGGAGGATACGCATAAAATGGAACAAATCTGTAACGAAGAAAAGTTATTTTTGATTATTTGGGCACTCTACACGAGGTACATAATCTATGTAAATAAAAGTGAAAATTCATAAATAGATTGTACGTTATAGAAATTCACACTACTGAATAATTTTTTCTAAAATTTTGCTCACAAATACTAAGAAGCTTAGTGGAAGTTTTGCGACAATTAATTAAATGAGTAATTTTTTATTAATTAAAACTGAAACATAACCTTCTAATTTCCCTCATTAGTGCCTAAAGAATGTATAGCGCCAAAGGAATGATGTTGCTATTTTGCCTATTTTTCAGCATATGAGCAAACAGAGCGTAATTTTCGAACAATCCTTATATCTTCCTTAATATACGCCATTTGATACCATGTCGCTTTGTATTAGTGTTGCCGGCTACACTTTCGAGAACCTATAATCAAAAGATGAATAATTAAAATGTTTGCGCCTTTTGACTTCACTTGTTTTTCTTACTTGGCTGCTATTCACACCCTCCTTACGCCTACCAGTGGCGTAGCGAGGGTAAGTGCGGACCGAGAAATAGCAAGATATTTTTTTCTCCTGCAGTCTTCAACATTTGCTCCACTAGTGTATAGGCGCCGGGGACACGGTATTACAGTAGATTCCGCTTAATGTGATCTCGGCTAATGTTATCATCCGCTTTATATTATCAAAAACCTCTGGTCCCGAACCAATGTATTCAAATGTACACTAAATTATTCGTTTAATTTGATCACTACATCGTTTAATGCTACCTTTTGAAGTAGAGAATTGACCTATCCCTCATTTTCAACTAGCGTTAACGATTGACGTTCGTAGAATTTTTCTCTCGACTTGTAAGGAAACATCTTGGGGCCACTTTCACCCACACATCCCAAGAATTTCGGGGTTTAATTTTCATGGCCTCTCTTTGAAGGTAGTCCATTTAGTGGGCAGAGACGTGATTTTCGGTAATTGTCATTGAACCTCCTGAAGGTATGCAAAGAAAGAGTATGAGAAATGAATGTTCATTGATGAGGACATTCCAGTAGCTGCCACACTAACAGACTTAGAAATTTGCCAAGCTGTTTGTGAGCAAGACATGAGAGATATGACAAGCTGTTTGTGAGCATTAAAAGTTGGTGATTTCGACGGAGACGAATGTGTTGAAGAAAACCCTCCAACGAACACCGAAATGAGGTAAACCCTTGATATTTTGAAACGAGGCGTGCAGCATCGTTCAGCAAATTTTAAAAAGCAATACGAGTAGGAACAATATGAATGAATTGTTAAGGAATAATTGTCGTCAAGGAACAATTAATTAATTTTTTTAAGTGTCATTTTTGAAATAAATTATAGGTAGCTGTGAGGTATGTGTCTTTCTTTTCCATTTTGTTTCTTTTCCCTTAATGTGATAAAAATATAGTTTATTTTACCCAATTCGGTTATTGTTATCAATCGGTTAATGTTATTAAAATTCTTAAGTGATCACATTAAGTGGAGCCTACTGTATTTACTTTTTGAGCGTCATAATAACTGACTTTTATTTGATATAAATTCACTAAAATTTTGCCTCAATAGTGCCCTCAGAAGCTGGCACCATGGCCATCTATGACCCGCCACTGGTACAAGCATATACATATTGTACATATGCCGTTTCTGTAAACACGCTCCATTACAAAATTGCTTATTTCGGTGGCCTTTGTTTTACATTTTCACCAATTATAATCACTCTCTATAAGTAAATAATGGATTTACTTCATGATTAATAGCTATTAAGTCATAATAAAAATTATGCCAAGGCATTTTAGTAAATTATTTATCATCCATGCTGACTCACTCACTCATAGGGTATAGAGCGTTTAATATATACCAAGGCATTAAAATACCGTTAAATGAAATAAAATTTAAAATAACCATAAAAATGTGGTTTCCAAATTCATAAGAAATTAAAATAGTCTTGCGGTGGCTGGTTCATTGCAACCGTAGGGGAGAACTGTAACTTACAGTAACATATTGCAGAGTGATTTATTTCTGCAGAACTTCTACTTTACCTTTCTTTAAAATCAATTTTGAAAAAATATTTAAATAGTTTATAAAAATTAAAAAGATTTTTTACTTGATGTAGGCAAGTTCTAAAAAAAATAATTTTAACTATGCAGTTAATAATTTATAATTAATTTTAATTAAAAATTTAACTTCAAAATTTACACAATTGTGTAAGTTTAAAATAAATGCAAATGTAGGGTGATTATTAGAGTATTTATTTGCAAGAAAATTTCAAATTACATTGTTTTTTGCTTACTTTTTATTTATAATTAGTCATTCTATATTTTCTTTTTTATTAAAAAAATTAAGATCGCTAAAATTTTTTTTGGCCCGGAAAAACCCGTTTCTAACATCTTTGGAACTGCACTTTTTAGCAGCCCTTCTTACCTTCAAACCATGCGGAAAGGAAACAAAAGTTAATTTTGTTACTGCATATGCGCAGAAATAAATCGGGATTTAAATTTTTGTTCAGTATAAATTTTTTTGTTCCTCTATGAAATTAAGAAAAGCACACTATTTTTCCTTTCGTTTCCCCTGCAAATTGAGACAGATTATTGTACGTGCAAAATTAAATGAATTAAGGATTACATTTATACACTGAAAAGATGGCTGTCCTGTAGCTCCGCAGTTTGTATACACGAGCCACCCCTCACTCTAGAATTTAATAATGTTTCGTAAGTTATTTTTTTCATGCCAAATTATAAAAGGATCGAAATAAATTCCAACTGCTTCCAGTATTTGAATTGATCTTATAAAATACAGAAGAAGAAACGAATACTTACATTAAGTCCCCAAATGACGAAATCCACCAAGTATAAAACAACTAACAGAGCATTCACCTAACAACAGAACAAAATTAGCGATGAAAGCATTTTAACGGCCATTACATTTGTACTTAAAGCCGTTTACCTGAAATTATTAAAAGCTTTCAATATTATCTCAAATCTAAATGCATTCTCTAAAATCTCTTTTAAATTAATGTTTAAAAAACATTTCATAATGCATTTCAATGTGGATAATAATCTCGATTTCGCTGAACCTTTTAATCTTATTTTACTTTCAAATCACTTATTTTAACTTCCGAACTATTAACGGATTATTAAAAGGAAATTCTAAATAACATTTTAAATGTTTTCGCAAAACATTACAGAAAGAAAACCATGTGCTGCATCATTCCAAACTTGATTATTGCGTTATAACTAGTTTGTTGTGCAACCGATTAGAGTTCGTCAATTTGGTAAAGTACACATTCTAACGCAAAATTTGTTGGTACATATAATAACATAACTAAGTCTAATTCATTCATAAAATTCTGCATTAATGCATAAACGGCTTTACTTTACTTTACACTACGACACACATCCGATTCCAAAGATAAAGATCTCCGGTTTGCAGTTTGGGTGGGCGTGCGTAGATAATTTTTATTGATCCCCCCCCAAAAAAAAAATAAACAGCCATGGCGTTTAATAAAAATTTCTTAGTGAGAAATATTGCTAAAAATGTTTTGAAATATTTTGAATGCGAAAAGATATTTTAAAATTTCCCTAATTCCAATAAATGAATAAATATTTTTTGAATTCAATTTCAATTAAAAATATTCACTTTTCTTTCATGTCTAACGATCAGGAAGTTGAGAATTTGGAAGTTTCATAACAAATGCTTATTTTCAGAATTTATACTAAGACGGTTTAGCAGATATCATTTTTTAAGCTATTATTCATAAATCAGTTCTTAAAAACACAATTTTATTAGTGTATAAAGTAGACATGCAAAGTAGCCTTTATTATTTTCTTTTTGGTCTTTAATAATTCATTGTTGTGTATATTATAAAATCTTGAGATAAATTTTTTCACAATGTCTCTACCAGGTGGAACCACTGATTTGAAATCAAAATTTAATTAAATCAATGGATTAACTGAAAAATTAAGTTCTGAAAATAATGATATGGTGTTTGACCATCAGGAATATACACGAGTACAAATTTTCAGTTCTTCGGTACAACTGAAAATTAGTGAAAAAAAATTGATTATACAGTAAAACCTGTTTAAAACGGACACTGTAAGAAACGGAACCCTGTCTTAAGCGGAAAAAATATTTGGTTCCGTCAAAAAATATAGGAAGTTCCACAGTTCATCCCCTCCTTAAAACGGAACCTGTCTAACGCGGAAACGGACAGAATTTTTTAGAACAATTCACAATATTTCATTGTTAGAAATCTATTCCAACGGACAAAAATTCGCTCCATTTCTAAAAGTTCTATATCAGTGGTGAAGAATACTTGATTGGTGGAGACTTCAATGCGCACAGTCAACGATGGGGTTATAGAGACGAAGACTCAAGAGGAAAGCAACTTCAGGAGTTTATTGCAGAAAAACACATCTTCCTTCTCAACAGTAGTGATCCCCCTCCGACTTTTGAACACAACAATAGACAAGGCTGTCCTGATTTAACGATGGTCTCCAGCCACTCCTTAGCAGCAATCTGTGAATGGAATGTACTTGAGGAAGAATCCTATAGTGATCACAAATTTGTAAAAATATGCATCAGCTCCAATATTTCTTCCCTTTCTTTTGCAAGATTCAAAACGGCTCACGGAGGCCACTGTAAATTCGCAAATCTCTTCAAGTCGAAAGTCCAGGCTCTACGAAACCTTATTTCCAATAGTTCTAATGAGGAAGAGTTCAATGAAATAACCAGAACCATTCAACTTGAAATCCATAAAACATGCAAACAAGTTTATAAAATTAAACGTAACCCCCTGATTCCAAACGTAACTTGGTGGAATAGAGATCTCCAAATAAAGAAGCAAGAATTAAAAGCCCTAGCGAGACGTCTCCAAAAGAGTAGAGGCGAAGATAGAATCCACTACAAAATTGTTCTGTCAAAAAAAAGAGCTCTGTTCAAGAAAGCAGTCAAAAGAGCCCAACGTGGATCTTGGAGACTGCTTTGCACCCAGACACAAACTCCCTACGGAACTCCATACCGGTCAGCATTAAAAGCCTACAAACCACCCTCGGACATCTTTCAAATAATGAAAAACAGCGAGAAAGGAACTCCCACAGAATTCGGGCTAAAAATTCTGCAAAAACTGTATCCAAAAATTGCACCAAGAGCAGCTCAGATACAACCCCATCAAACCCTCCTCGAAGAAGAAAAGTTCTCTCAACAAGAAATAGATGACATCGCCAAGAAAATTCGTAACGGTAAAGCCCCTGGATACGATGGCATTGATAATATCATTGTAAAAGTAATTTTTAACTCCTTTCCCTCTCTTTTGTTAGACTTTTTCAATAAGTGTCTAGAACTTAAATGTTTCCCGGATCCTCTGAAAATTGGACTTGTTATCCTGTTTCACAAGACGGGCAAAGAGGAACAGAATATTAAATCTTGCAGACCAAAATTTTTGCTACCCACACTTGGCAAATTGCTAGAGAAACTCCTTCTTCAAAGATTTAACTTCCAATTAAAGACAAAACAACTCCAACATCCACTACAGTACGGATTTAGAGAAGCGAAGTCAGCTGACGACGCACTCCTGCATGTTACATCTCTCCTAGAGCAAGCTCGAAGGCAGGAAAAACACGCTGTGTTTATATCATTAGACATCTCGGGTGCATTTGACAGTCTACAATACTCTTCCGTCAGAGATAGAATTGCTTCCCTCTCTCTCTTCTCCAACATTAGCGAAACGCTTCTTGACACATTAAGAAGCAGAAAAGTGGCGATGCAAACCAGCGAAGGGCCGGTCCTCTGGGAACAGACTAAAGGATGTCCACAGGGTTCATGTAGCGGGCCAGCATTTTGGAACATCGTGGTAGACGAAATTCTATCGGTACTGTGGCCTCAAGGAGTTCATCTACAAGCATTTGCAGATGATTTTGCTTTCATCGTCACAAACAACACCAGAAAAGGGCTCAGAAAACTCAACAAATTAGCACTGGACAAGGAGTGGGCAGACAAAAATAAACTGCACGTCTCAATGGAAAAATCAAGCTATGTCCTTTTCAGCAAGCTTGTAAGAGGACCAACGACTAAATGGGGGAACCAATCAATTAACCGTAAAAACCATTTAAAATATCTAGGCGTTACAATATATCATAAATTGGCTACCACACGTAATAGATCAGGGCAAAAGAGCCATTGATCAATACCAACATCTCTGCAGAATAGCAGGAAAAACTTGGGGCATCAACAAAAACATCAGAAGGCTATTGTATAAAACAGTTATAGAAAGAACACTATGCCATGGAGCAGCTGCCTGGGGACATAATATGACATCCCGACTCCAGAAAAAGCTGGACTCCTTTCAAGGTCTGTTTCTTCTTTATATTACTGGTGCATACAGGACAACCCCAACCGCTGCTCTCCAAATGGTCACCGGTCTTCAACCCCTCCACCTACAAATCCAACAAGAAGCAACTTATGCCCGAGTTGCTCGAGCAAGATCTTCATCCAACTTTTCACCGTTATATTCAGCCCAACAGATTACGAGAGCAAAAGCAGTGGAATTCATATTCACCCCCTAATTTTCTTCTCCACAATCAAATTTCATTTGCAGAAAATCACATAGACTCAGGAGTCAAGGCTATATATAGTGATGGATCTAAAACGGACGAAGGCACCGGTAGCGCATATTGCATTCTCGAAAACTATGGAATAATAGCCTCATGGCAAGGTAAACTTGATCGCAGCAATTCGGTTTTCCAAGCTGAAATCCTCGCAATTAGAATGACAATTGAAGCAGCTTCTTCCCTTCATAGACCAATCAAAATTTGGACAGACAGTTTGCCAAGTTTGATGGCCATACTTAATCCTAAATCCCACCATAGTATGGTCCGAGAAATTCAAACCCTTTTGCTCTTCCATAAACACATTCACCTGAGATGGCTTAAAGCCCACGTCGGTTATTTAGGCAACGAATGCGCAGACCAATTAGCCAAAGAAGCCATCAGAAAAGGCGATCCTTTCCTTCTACCTAAGCCACTTTCCTACATGAAATCTGAGATTAACGGGTCTATTCTAGTACCCCCGGTTGGGGTGGGAGACGTCACTTTTCCAGTTGTTAACTTGCGGAAAAAGTGACCCCCCCCCCCCAAACCGGGGGTACCAGTATAGACCCCTTAGTCAGCTGCTTTAAGCATCTGGCAAGACAACTGGGATAACGGAGAAACTGGCCGCAGTACACACGATATAGTGCCTAGGGTCTCAAACAAGCCAGTAGGATGGAATAGAGAAGAGATAATGTTCGTTACAGGACACGGACCTTTCCCTTCATACCTTCAATCTTCGAATACATGACAACTGCTCGTGCGGAGGAAAAGGAGATCCAATTCACTATGCCACAAAATGTTGTTTCACCCTCTCCTGGCATTTCCAAACTCCAACAGTGTCATTTAAATTACAGTGGTTGAAAAACATATCAAGAATGAAACAACTTATCAAGAACCCGACTTCGACTCCTAATGCGTTTCATATGCGATGAGAACAATCTCATTGTAGAGGATAATAGTTGAGCACTCATCCACCCAGACTGACACACACTTCCGCCTCTTATGATTTTTTTCCCTCTACATATTCTTTTCTATTTTGCATTGTTTTCTATGTTGTTCTGTCCAGTGTATGTTTCTTTTTCATTTTTATTTGTTTTTGTACCTGTTACTTGTTTTTGTCCTTTCTTAAAAAATAAAATTCACCTCCATCCATCCAAACCGGAAAGGAGCCAAATGGCTCTAAATACGGGGATGCAGTTGGTGTAATGTAATGTAAGGTAAAAAGAAAAGAATTCCGTGGAGCAAACCGTTTTTGTTTTTCTTTCTTATAATGATATGTATATCACACATTTCAAATGCGCTGATTCATCGTTGTACAGAGTTATCTAGTTTTAAGAGCTGATAAGGCTCGGATGATATATTTTTGTCATGGCAATATATTAGAGTTGGGTTGATACCAGGTTTTGCTGTATCAGGTACATTAATGGCATCAGGCACGGGGACACAGGGCGGCGTTCTGTATCAGGTACAAGTTGATACTGATACGCGCTGGTACCTGATACTTTTACTTGATACTTTTGTATCTGATACAGCCAATAACCGATCCCTTCCTGTCGTTACAGAACTGGGTAGTCGGCAATCGGGTATTGATCCGAGAATTCTGACTTAGCGATGCTAGCATGTGTTATGTGTGTATTTTTTTAAAACTACCTATATATATTATTTCTTATCATTACCTGGAATAAAATTATTTCTAATGCATTTCTTTTACCTTTTCTTGCAATGTTTATTAAGTATATAAGATTGATGGGATTTTCAATGATTAAATAAATATATTTTGCTTTAAGCATTTCTTGAAACAAATAAGTAACTCAAGCAACAGAATTATTATTAGCAAAATAAATTGAACATAAACAATTAAATGCTGAATATGAATAAAATTTTCAGAATATAACGATTTGAAAACATTAATTAAACAGAAAATATTTATATTTTAATATATAAATATACGATGAATACTTTAAAACAAAATGAAAATGGAACTGTTGTTATCAGTCTTTTAAGTTTTAGGAAAGTCTTTACTTTTTAAAAATGCTTTAAAAAATAATGTACAAAATTAAAATTAGCAACTAAAGCTAAGGTAACAACCAATTTTGGAAGAGAAGGAGATAATAGTTTTTAAAGCTAAACGTCTATTAATATATAGAGTTTGATATGAACAACTTAAAACAAAAAACATGAAATTTCTCTTTAATTAAGAAAAGAGGGAAGTAGGTATATTAACAAAAGTATAATATCGAGAACATACAAGGTACAACAACAAAAGAGTTAAAGAGAGAGATACAAATAATTCAATAATTAAAGTCTTTAAAAACTAATTTTTTTACTTTGTCAAAAGATATTCTTGTTTTTCGTCGTTTAAAATCAGTACCACTATCGAAAAATGAGTTGTCATGGAACGGATGTCGCAATCATGCAAAAATGTTTGCTGACTAGTTTTTTTAATACAGAAAATTGTACCTCTCTTCTCGCCTCTATTTTAATCGTTCTTTAATAAGGAAGTACTTACCCACTCCGGGGATCATTATCGATCGAGATGTTCATACACTGGTGTATGATGCTGAAATCCTATCGTATCTTTTCCACAAAATTAATGCATTACATATCAATACCAGCTCGGGAATCCCGCCTTCCGATACACTTAACTATTTGTTTCTCTCTTTTCCACCCCCACTCGTCATGACTTCAAACCAAGGTCACATGCACTTCATAATAAAACCTCTCCCGAAAACTCGAAGCTTCCCCAACCCGGAACTGTATCATTCTGATATTTGTATCATATGATACTTCTATCAATCTGATATTTTTGTATCATATAATATTTTTGTATCATATGATATTTTTGTAACATATGATACTTGTATCAATCTGATACTTGTATCAATCTGATATTTTTGTAACATATGATACTTGTATCAATCTGATATTTTTGTAACATATGATACTTGTATCAATCTGATATTTTTGTATCATATGATATTTTTGTATCATATGATATTTTTGTATCATATAATATTTTTGTAACATATGATACTTGTATCAATCTGATATTTTTGTAGCATATGATACTTGTATCAATCTGATATTTTTGTAACATATGATACTTTTATCAATCTGATATTTTTGTATCATATGATATTTTTGTATCATATGATATTTTTGTATCATATGATATTTTTGTATCATATAATATTTTTGTATCATATGATATTTTTGTAACATATGATACTTGTATCAATCTGATATTTTTGTAACATATGATACTTTTATCAATCTGATATTTTTGTATCATATGATACTTGTATCATATGATTCTTTCTTATCAGCCGACCGAAAAGGAACGCGACGGAAGCGATTACTTATCGTTATTATTCGAGTCTGAGAACTGATACCGAGTACCTGATACTTTTGGTCTGTATCATTTAGGTGTATCTGATACTTTTGCGTACCTGATACAAAGTATCAAGTTGATACAGTATCACACAACCCTACAATGCATAAAAAGAACGTTTTGGAAATTGATACTAAAATGGAAATAATTAAAGTGAAAGAGAAAGATAATTTGAGCGCGAAACAGATTATTGAAAAATTCAAAGCAGGCAAATCTCAATTTTACGAAATATTTAAGACGAACGAAATAACTGAACTATGGTTGAATGGAAATGGCTCAACCAAGAGAAAAATGCGGAAAACAGCCAACGAAGAAATTAATGAAATTGTTTGGGAGTGGTTTGTAAATGCAAGATCTCGAAATCTTCCGATATCTGAACCTATATTACAAACCCAAGCTAAAGATATTGCAGAAAAATTAAGGAAAAACTGATTTTCGTGCATCAAATGGATGGCTTGAAAGTTTCAGAAAAAAGACATGGGATATCTCTCAAAGCAATCTGTGGTGAAGCTGGGGACGTTTCGGATGAGACTGTAAATATGTGTATTTAAAAAATTGAAAAACTCATTGAAGGCCATGAACCTCAAAATATTTTGAATGCCGATGAAAGTGGGAAAGTTTTTTTCGTGGCTTACCAACGAAATCTTTATGTATTAAAAAAGCAAAGTGTACCGGTGGTAAGCAATCAAAAGAACTTCTCACAGTGCTCTTTTGTGCTTTTAGGACTGGCGAAATCAAAGAAATTTTGGTAATTGGGAAAGCTGCAAAAGCCTCGGCGCTTTAAAAATCCGGACGTAAAAAAACTTCCTGTAATATGAAAATCGAACAAAAAGGCATGGATGACTGCTGCAATAATGGAAGAATGGTTAAAAACTTTTAATGCAAAAAGAAATAGGCATATTTTGCTGTTTTCAGATGCCACTTGCCACCCTCACATAGAACTTTCAAACATAAAATTGGCTTGGTTTCCCCCAAATACAACCAGCGTTACTCAACCTATGGATCAAGGAATTATTCGTTGTGTCAAAGTAAATTATCGAAAATTTCTAGTGCAATCTTTACTAGCTAATATGAAAACACCATCAAATGCAATGGATATAATGAAATTTGTAACAGTTCTTGTAACGTTCAGTAATTTTAAAATTTAACTAAATCTTAATTTTAAAATGTAACACTTATTAAAACGTAATGATTGCAATATTATATTTTTATGGTATTTTGTTAATATTAGATAATATTTTTAATTACAATTGATTTAATTTAAATAATGAATATATACATCTGAAAACCTCGTACATTAATAAAACCCTGATGAAACGGAATCCTGTCTAAAACGGAAAATTTTTCTGGTTCCTTTAGAGTCCGTTTAGTACAGGTTTTACAGTAATATTCTATCTTTACAAACGTGAAACAAGTAAAGTTAAATAAAAGTTCTAAACATACAAAGTTCTTAAAGCCATATTTAAAAAAACGGTAGCGAATCGAAGCTTTAGATTATTGTTATGCGAAAATGTTTTAGCTAATTTTCGAGCTTTCAATTCATAAAATAACATGGGGGGGGATTCAGAATATCTGTCCAATAATTTACAGGGAAGTCAGGTTTGCACATATAAGTCGTTTCCACATAGGAACTCGTGGCGGCAAACACCACAGGAAGCGGTGTGAAAGTTAAGTAGCGGAAAAAACAGGACGTTAAATATTAAGGCGAATACCTACAGGATAGTAACTCTGTGGAAACATACTCCACGGATAAGCGACAGGTTCTCCCATCGAGAGGTGTTGGCAATAAATTCGTCACAGGACATGGGCCCTTCGTGACCTATCTTTACAGGTTTGGTTTATGTTCACGCGGTCGTTGCATTTGCGGTGATGAAGGTGATTCAAACCACTACGCAATAGACAACCCTGTAACAAACCCCTTTCATTTCATGAAGCCCAGTGCTGAAAACCTTTGGACGTGGTGTGAAAATATCGTTCAAAACAAAAGATCCCTGGCACGAATCATGAAAATTATGAAGATCCTACCTGATCGAAGGCATAATATCATCATTTATTAAGAAAGACTTTTCTCGCTTCCACCAGCAATTAAGACATTTGTTGCAGACTTTTTCAGTATACTTAATTTGATAATTGTTGTTTTAATATTATTTTTTTCTCTCCTTTCTGTAATTCAATTTTACGCTGAGAGGGTTTTGTATAACCGTAAACCTTATCTGGTCGGTTCCTCCCGTTGGATTATTAATAATAATTATAGTGGGTCGAGCAGTGGCGAATCCGGGGGAGGGGGCAATAGGGCTACAGCCCTCCAGAGCTAAACCAAAATTCTCTATTTTATTTAAAATAACTAAAAATATTTGTTCTTAATTTTCATTTAAAAAATAACATAAAATCGTGACAACATTGATTTCTGGCTTGACAGGCTCGAAAATTTTCCTACTTTTCTAGTCATTCCACTTACACTTGTAGCGTTGACGCGGTCGGAAATATTTTCTGGCTAGTTATTTCATTGTATTTTTTATTAAATTATCAAAAGTATTGAAGTGTTCTTTATGTTTCTTATTGTCAGGTGAGGAAAATCTGTAAAATTAAAGTGTTTTTGTTTTCATAAGCCATGAGGTTTGACATTCGTCACTATGATACAAAATTTTTATGACCTCAGCCTTTCCCAGACCCGAATCCTGGATTCGCCAATGGGGCCGAGTATATTATCTTCCACGATTCCAACTCAAACGTAGATGCTGATGTGCTGTGCACCGTGTTGCCTTGCTGATAGTAGGTTTTCAAAAGTTCACAAATGGCATTTATGCACGTTGATAACCCCATCCCTTTAAAATATATATTTGAACAAACCACCACCACCACAACAACAATAATAATAATTAAAACTAGGATGGAAAAATCAGCCTGCATTATAGTTTGATTTTACAGTTTGTTAAGAAATTATAAGACCACTTTAATTTTGGAAATTATGAAATAAATAAAGGTTCTAATTATAGTTTAAACACATGGAATATATTACAACATATTTATTATAATTAAGTTTCAATAATTTTGAATAATGAAACCAAATGATTAATTTAACAAAAATATTGAAAACAAATGAAAAACACATTGTTAACAAATTATAAGACCATTTGTTTAAAAGCCCCCAAAAAGTATGAAAATTAATATAATGTTGATCCTCCATTTTTCATAATAACCTCGAACACTGTTTTTCATTGAAATGTTCAGGGGTTAAGTTCAGTTTCAATAATATTGTGTCATTCTTTTATAAAAGCTACTTCCAGTTCGTTGGCAGATGAAAACTGTTTATTATTAGCATCAACTTTGTGACATAATATTCCCCAAAGATTTTTCAAAGGGTTCAAGTCTGGAGTTTCACTTGACCATTGGCAAAATATTAGCTTTTTCTTTTTAAAACCATCCCTGGTTGGGCTTAGATGTATGGCAAAAAGCATTGTCCTGTTGCAGTATCAAGTTTGCACCACCTAATAATGGCCCAAACGGTATCAAATGATCATATAGCATATCTTCATATTATGAAGAGCCCATACGTCTCGAAATTCTCTGTAATTCGCACAATCCTTCATGAGTACAGGGTCCCCAAACCATTACTGATCATCCTTCCATTTATCGTCTGAAACATTCTTTCGATTCTTCCTCAAATCATACCAATAGTGGTTATAGCCATCAGGACCGTCATGGTTAAATGCCCTTTTAACAGAAAATATAATTTGTTTCCACTCATCGTTCCATGACATTGCCTTTTTAGCATATTTAAATCTTTCTTCTCTATGATGTTTAAATAACTTTGGTTTTTTCTTCATTTTCATAAATCTTGTATCAGTATTTGATTTAAGACTGTTCCAAACTATTACATGCGAAGTTTTATTACTGAAACGTTTCAAAATTTTGCGAGTCGAAAGATATTTTTTAGTTGAAAGTCGAAAAATTTGTTGATCGTCCCATGCTGTCAAAATCCTTTTTCTTCCAGATCGTTTTATTTTGTTTGAATCATTTTTTCGAATTATTACATTGTGAATGGCAGTTTTAAAACGGTTTATTATCCTAGATATTTCTCCTTCATATTTACCAGCAAACTCATAAAATAAAATTTTTCTCATTTCGCACTCAGGTAACTCTTTACACAGCAGCTTCTTTGAATAAATCGTCGATAACACAATTAAAACCTGCACCTTTGCTTTTCAGGCAATGCTTTCACTAAATACTAACACATGCGTTTAATAATGATTCTGATGTGATGTTTAATATGCTGATTTTCTCAGGTGGTCTTGTAATTTTTTAACAGACACCTTATTAAATTTTTAGAAAAATGGGTAAATTTTAATAAATTTAAGTTCATTTTTAAATTTGTAATTGGTACAGATTAATTTTAAATACATAAGCTGAAAATTTGAATATTACGTCTTCTTCTTCAGAAATGCACCAATTCATTAGTGATCTTATAATTTCTTAACCCCTTCAGTCAGAATTAAGAAATAATGGAGTTGGACTTTTTTCCTTTGGTGCGCTGTGTACTACTGCAAAAGGTATCTCAAAAAGGAAATTTCAAGCCTGTAAGTGAAAAATTAAAAAAGTTATCACATGTCCGGCATCCGGACAACACCGGATATTTTAACTGATAAAAGACGAACAATCACACCAGTTTCACTTTGAAATGGTTGTCGAAGGATAATAAAATATTGCAGAAGCCTTTTAAATGGTAAAAATAGGATTAAAAACAAGAAATTACTTGAAAAACAAAATTCACCACCGAATTCCATTTTGTGAAGAACCATGATTTTCTCGGGTTGTTTTGGAAAAACTAAAAAAATGAAATGATTCCGTGCCCGAAACGAAAAATTCTTACTACTATTATATTAATAAGGCAGTCGAGAATCAAACAAAAAACAGAATGTAGTTTCATGAATTAATAGGAGCATTTCAAAGTTAATTTCCGGTATACCGGACACCAGGTCTGAAAGGGTCCAGGTCTCTGTACTACAGCGACCACTCTAGCGGCCATGCATAGTGTTTGAGACCCCGCGTTATGTTAGTATTTCTTGGTTTTGTATTTCTGACCTCCTTGTAAATTATTAAAAAAATGTTCTGAATCACCGCATAAATGTATTATAAGATTTCCAGAAATAAAACCTCTCTTATTTTTAATATTTAAAGTTAAGTCTTTATTGAGTAGTCGGTTAACAACCACTTTGTAAATTCGAAATAATTTTTACCAAGCATTTCGAATTATTAGCGTTTAATTACTTCTTTTCAAAAAATTCTTTCCTTACGAATGTATTAATT
>BGPR01030349.1:0-18723 GCA_013235015.1 Araneus ventricosus
AATTAATACATTCGTAAGGAAAGAATTTTTTGAAAAGAAGTAATTAAACGCTAATAATTCGAAATGCTTGGTAAAAATTATTTCGAATTTACAAAGTGGTTGTTAACCGACTACTCAATAAAGACTTAACTTTAAATATTAAAAATAAGAGAGGTTTTATTTCTGGAAATCTTATAATACATTTATGCGGTGATTCAGAACATTTTTTTAATAATTTACAAGGAGGTCAGAAATACAAAACCAAGAAATACTAACATAACGCGGGGTCTCAAACACTATGCATGGCCGCTAGAGTGGTCGCTGTAGTACAGAGACCTGGACCCTTTCAGACCTGGTGTCCGGTATACCGGAAATTAACTTTGAAATGCTCCTATTAATTCATGAAACTACATTCTGTTTTTTGTTTGATTCTCGACTGCCTTATTAATATAATAGTAGTAAGAATTTTTCGTTTCGGGCACGGAATCATTTCATTTTTTTAGTTTTTCCAAAACAACCCGAGAAAATCATGGTTCTTCACAAAATGGAATTCGGTGGTGAATTTTGTTTTTCAAGTAATTTCTTGTTTTTAATCCTATTTTTACCATTTAAAAGGCTTCTGCAATATTTTATTATCCTTCGACAACCATTTCAAAGTGAAACTGGTGTGATTGTTCGTCTTTTATCAGTTAAAATATCCGGTGTTGTCCGGATGCCGGACATGTGATAACTTTTTTAATTTTTCACTTACAGGCTTGAAATTTCCTTTTTGAGATACCTTTTGCAGTAGTACACAGCGCACCAAAGGAAAAAAGTCCAACTCCATTATTTCTTAATTCTGACTGAAGGGGTTAAGAAATTATAAGATCACTAATGAATTGGTGCATTTCTGAAGAAGAAGACGTAATATTCAAATTTTCAGCTTATGTATTTAAAATTAATCTGTACCAATTACAAATTTAAAAATGAACTTAAATTTATTAAAATTTACCCATTTTTCTAAAAATTTAATAAGGTGTCTGTTAAAAAATTACAAGACCACCTGAGAAAATCAGCATATTAAACATCACATCAGAATCATTATTAAACGCATGTGTTAGTATTTAGTGAAAGCATTGCCTGAAAAGCAAAGGTGCAGGTTTTAATTGTGTTATCGACGATTTATTCAAAGAAGCTGCTGTGTAAAGAGTTACCTGAGTGCGAAATGAGAAAAATTTTATTTTATGAGTTTGCTGGTAAATATGAAGGAGAAATATCTAGGATAATAAACCGTTTTAAAACTGCCATTCACAATGTAATAATTCGAAAAAATGATTCAAACAAAATAAAACGATCTGGAAGAAAAAGGATTTTGACAGCATGGGACGATCAACAAATTTTTCGACTTTCAACTAAAAAATATCTTTCGACTCGCAAAATTTTGAAACGTTTCAGTAATAAAACTTCGCATGTAATAGTTTGGAACAGTCTTAAATCAAATACTGATACAAGATTTATGAAAATGAAGAAAAAACCAAAGTTATTTAAACATCATAGAGAAGAAAGATTTAAATATGCTAAAAAGGCAATGTCATGGAACGATGAGTGGAAACAAATTATATTTTCTGTTAAAAGGGCATTTAACCATGACGGTCCTGATGGCTATAACCACTATTGGTATGATTTGAGGAAGAATCGAAAGAATGTTTCAGACGATAAATGGAAGGATGATCAGTAATGGTTTGGGGACCCTGTACTCATGAAGGATTGTGCGAATTACAGAGAATTTCGAGACGTATGGGCTCTTCATAATATGAAGATATGCTATATGATCATTTGATACCGTTTGGGCCATTATTAGGTGGTGCAAACTTGATACTGCAACAGGACAATGCTTTTTGCCATACATCTAAGCCCAACCAGGGATGGTTTTAAAAAGAAAAAGCTAATATTTTGCCAATGGTCAAGTGAAACTCCAGACTTGAACCCTTTGAAAAATCTTTGGGGAATATTATGTCACAAAGTTGATGCTAATAATAAACAGTTTTCATCTGCCAACGAACTGGAAGTAGCTTTTATAAAAGAATGACACAATATTATTGAAACTGAACTTAACCCCTGAACATTTCAATGAAAAACAGTGTTCGAGGTTATTATGAAAAATGGAGGATCAACATTATATTAATTTTCATACTTTTTGGGGGCTTTTAAACAAATGGTCTTATAATTTGTTAACAATGTGTTTTTCATTTGTTTTCAATATTTTTGTTAAATTAATCATTTGGTTTCATTATTCAAAATTATTGAAACTTAATTATAATAAATATGTTGTAATATATTCCATGTGTTTAAACTATAATTAGAACCTTTATTTATTTCATAATTTCCAAAATTAAAGTGGTCTTATAATTTCTTAACAAACTGTAAAATCAAACTATAATGCAGGCTGATTTTTCCATCCTAGTTTTAATTATTATTATTGTTGTTGTGGTGGTGGTGGTTTGTTCAAATATATATTTTAAAGGGATGGGGTTATCAACGTGCATAAATGCCATTTGTGAACTTTTGAAAACCTACTATCAGCAAGGCAACACGGTGCACAGCACATCAGCATCTACGTTTGAGTTGGAATCGTGGAAGATAATATACTCGGCCCCATTGGCGAATCCAGGATTCGGGTCTGGGAAAGGCTGAGGTCATAAAAATTTTGTATCATAGTGACGAATGTCAAACCTCATGGCTTATGAAAACAAAAACACTTTAATTTTACAGATTTTCCTCACCTGACAATAAGAAACATAAAGAACACTTCAATACTTTTGATAATTTAATAAAAAATACAATGAAATAACTAGCCAGAAAATATTTCCGACCGCGTCAACGCTACAAGTGTAAGTGGAATGACTAGAAAAGTAGGAAAATTTTCGAGCCTGTCAAGCCAGAAATCAATGTTGTCACGATTTTATGTTATTTTTTAAATGAAAATTAAGAACAAATATTTTTAGTTATTTTAAATAAAATAGAGAATTTTGGTTTAGCTCTGGAGGGCTGTAGCCCTATTGCCCCCTCCCCCGGATTCGCCACTGCTCGACCCACTATAATTATTATTAATAATCCAACGGGAGGAACCGACCAGATAAGGTTTACGGTTATACAAAACCCTCTCAGCGTAAAATTGAATTACAGAAAGGAGAGAAAAAAATAATATTAAAACAACAATTATCAAATTAAGTATACTGAAAAAGTCTGCAACAAATGTCTTAATTGCTGGTGGAAGCGAGAAAAGTCTTTCTTAATAAATGATGATATTATGCCTTCGATCAGGTAGGATCTTCATAATTTTCATGATTCGTGCCAGGGATCTTTTGTTTTGAACGATATTTTCACACCACGTCCAAAGGTTTTCAGCACTGGGCTTCATGAAATGAAAGGGGTTTGTTACAGGGTTGTCTATTGCGTAGTGGTTTGAATCACCTTCATCACCGCAAATGCAACGACCGCGTGAACATAAACCAAACCTGTAAAGATAGGTCACGAAGGGCCCATGTCCTGTGACGAATTTATTGCCAACACCTCTCGATGGGAGAACCTGTCGCTTATCCGTGGAGTATGTTTCCACAGAGTTACTATCCTGTAGGTATTCGCCTTAATATTTAACGTCCTGTTTTTTCCGCTACTTAACTTTCACACCGCTTCCTGTGGTGTTTGCCGCCACGAGTTCCTATGTGGAAACGACTTATATGTGCAAACCTGACTTCCCTGTAAATTATTGGACAGATATTCTGAATCCCCCCCCATGTTATTTTATGAATTGAAAGCTCGAAAATTAGCTAAAACATTTTCGCATAACAATAATCTAAAGCTTCGATTCGCTACCGTTTTTTTAAATATGGCTTTAAGAACTTTGTATGTTTAGAACTTTTATTTAACTTTACTTGTTTCACGTTTGTAAAGATAGAATATTACTGTAAAACCTGTACTAAACGGACTCTAAAGGAACCAGAAAAATTTTCCGTTTTAGACAGGATTCCGTTTCATCAGGGTTTTATTAATGTACGAGGTTTTCAGATGTATATATTCATTATTTAAATTAAATCAATTGTAATTAAAAATATTATCTAATATTAACAAAATACCATAAAAATATAATATTGCAATCATTACGTTTTAATAAGTGTTACATTTTAAAATTAAGATTTAGTTAAATTTTAAAATTACTGAACGTTACAAGAACTGTTACAAATTTCATTATATCCATTGCATTTGATGGTGTTTTCATATTAGCTAGTAAAGATTGCACTAGAAATTTTCGATAATTTACTTTGACACAACGAATAATTCCTTGATCCATAGGTTGAGTAACGCTGGTTGTATTTGGGGGAAACCAAGCCAATTTTATGTTTGAAAGTTCTATGTGAGGGTGGCAAGTGGCATCTGAAAACAGCAAAATATGCCTATTTCTTTTTGCATTAAAAGTTTTTAACCATTCTTCCATTATTGCAGCAGTCATCCATGCCTTTTTGTTCGATTTTCATATTACAGGAAGTTTTTTTACGTCCGGATTTTTAAAGCGCCGAGGCTTTTGCAGCTTTCCCAATTACCAAAATTTCTTTGATTTCGCCAGTCCTAAAAGCACAAAAGAGCACTGTGAGAAGTTCTTTTGATTGCTTACCACCGGTACACTTTGCTTTTTTAATACATAAAGATTTCGTTGGTAAGCCACGAAAAAAACTTTCCCACTTTCATCGGCATTCAAAATATTTTGAGGTTCATGGCCTTCAATGAGTTTTTCAATTTTTTAAATACACATATTTACAGTCTCATCCGAAACGTCCCCAGCTTCACCACAGATTGCTTTGAGAGATATCCCATGTCTTTTTTCTGAAACTTTCAAGCCATCCATTTGATGCACGAAAATCAGTTTTTCCTTAATTTTTCTGCAATATCTTTAGCTTGGGTTTGTAATATAGGTTCAGATATCGGAAGATTTCGAGATCTTGCATTTACAAACCACTCCCAAACAATTTCATTAATTTCTTCGTTGGCTGTTTTCCGCATTTTTCTCTTGGTTGAGCCATTTCCATTCAACCATAGTTCAGTTATTTCGTTCGTCTTAAATATTTCGTAAAATTGAGATTTGCCTGCTTTGAATTTTTCAATAATCTGTTTCGCGCTCAAATTATCTTTCTCTTTCACTTTAATTATTTCCATTTTAGTATCAATTTCCAAAACGTTCTTTTTATGCATTGTAGGGTTGTGTGATACTGTATCAACTTGATACTTTGTATCAGGTACGCAAAAGTATCAGATACACCTAAATGATACAGACCAAAAGTATCAGGTACTCGGTATCAGTTCTCAGACTCGAATAATAACGATAAGTAATCGCTTCCGTCGCGTTCCTTTTCGGTCGGCTGATAAGAAAGAATCATATGATACAAGTATCATATGATACAAAAATATCAGATTGATAAAAGTATCATATGTTACAAAAATATCAGATTGATACAAGTATCATATGTTACAAAAATATCATATGATACAAAAATATTATATGATACAAAAATATCATATGATACAAAAATATCATATGATACAAAAATATCATATGATACAAAAATATCAGATTGATACAAGTATCATATGTTACAAAAATATCAGATTGATACAAGTATCATATGCTACAAAAATATCAGATTGATACAAGTATCATATGTTACAAAAATATTATATGATACAAAAATATCATATGATACAAAAATATCATATGATACAAAAATATCAGATTGATACAAGTATCATATGTTACAAAAATATCAGATTGATACAAGTATCATATGTTACAAAAATATCAGATTGATACAAGTATCAGATTGATACAAGTATCATATGTTACAAAAATATCATATGATACAAAAATATTATATGATACAAAAATATCAGATTGATAGAAGTATCATATGATACAAATATCAGAATGATACAGTTCCGGGTTGGGGAAGCTTCGAGTTTTCGGGAGAGGTTTTATTATGAAGTGCATGTGACCTTGGTTTGAAGTCATGACGAGTGGGGGTGGAAAAGAGAGAAACAAATAGTTAAGTGTATCGGAAGGCGGGATTCCCGAGCTGGTATTGATATGTAATGCATTAATTTTGTGGAAAAGATACGATAGGATTTCAGCATCATACACCAGTGTATGAACATCTCGATCGATAATGATCCCCGGAGTGGGTAAGTACTTCCTTATTAAAGAACGATTAAAATAGAGGCGAGAAGAGAGGTACAATTTTCTGTATTAAAAAAACTAGTCAGCAAACATTTTTGCATGATTGCGACATCCGTTCCATGACAACTCATTTTTCGATAGTGGTACTGATTTTAAACGACGAAAAACAAGAATATCTTTTGACAAAGTAAAAAAATTAGTTTTTAAAGACTTTAATTATTGAATTATTTGTATCTCTCTCTTTAACTCTTTTGTTGTTGTACCTTGTATGTTCTCGATATTATACTTTTGTTAATATACCTACTTCCCTCTTTTCTTAATTAAAGAGAAATTTCATGTTTTTTGTTTTAAGTTGTTCATATCAAACTCTATATATTAATAGACGTTTAGCTTTAAAAACTATTATCTCCTTCTCTTCCAAAATTGGTTGTTACCTTAGCTTTAGTTGCTAATTTTAATTTTGTACATTATTTTTTAAAGCATTTTTAAAAAGTAAAGACTTTCCTAAAACTTAAAAGACTGATAACAACAGTTCCATTTTCATTTTGTTTTAAAGTATTCATCGTATATTTATATATTAAAATATAAATATTTTCTGTTTAATTAATGTTTTCAAATCGTTATATTCTGAAAATTTTATTCATATTCAGCATTTAATTGTTTATGTTCAATTTATTTTGCTAATAATAATTCTGTTGCTTGAGTTACTTATTTGTTTCAAGAAATGCTTAAAGCAAAATATATTTATTTAATCATTGAAAATCCCATCAATCTTATATACTTAATAAACATTGCAAGAAAAGGTAAAAGAAATGCATTAGAAATAATTTTATTCCAGGTAATGATAAGAAATAATATATATAGGTAGTTTTAAAAAAATACACACATAACACATGCTAGCATCGCTAAGTCAGAATTCTCGGATCAATACCCGATTGCCGACTACCCAGTTCTGTAACGACAGGAAGGGATCGGTTATTGGCTGTATCAGATACAAAAGTATCAAGTAAAAGTATCAGGTACCAGCGCGTATCAGTATCAACTTGTACCTGATACAGAACGCCGCCCTGTGTCCCCGTGCCTGATGCCATTAATGTACCTGATACAGCAAAACCTGGTATCAACCCAACTCTAATATATTGCCATGACAAAAATATATCATCCGAGCCTTATCAGCTCTTAAAACTAGATAACTCTGTACAACGATGAATCAGCGCATTTGAAATGTGTGATATACATATCATTATAAGAAAGAAAAACAAAAACGGTTTGCTCCACGGAATTCTTTTCTTTTTACCTTACATTACATTACACCAACTGCATCCCCGTATTTAGAGCCATTTGGCTCCTTTCCGGTTTGGATGGATGGAGGTGAATTTTATTTTTTAAGAAAGGACAAAAACAAGTAACAGGTACAAAAACAAATAAAAATGAAAAAGAAACATACACTGGACAGAACAACATAGAAAACAATGCAAAATAGAAAAGAATATGTAGAGGGAAAAAAATCATAAGAGGCGGAAGTGTGTGTCAGTCTGGGTGGATGAGTGCTCAACTATTATCCTCTACAATGAGATTGTTCTCATCGCATATGAAACGCATTAGGAGTCGAAGTCGGGTTCTTGATAAGTTGTTTCATTCTTGATATGTTTTTCAACCACTGTAATTTAAATGACACTGTTGGAGTTTGGAAATGCCAGGAGAGGGTGAAACAACATTTTGTGGCATAGTGAATTGGATCTCCTTTTCCTCCGCACGAGCAGTTGTCATGTATTCGAAGATTGAAGGTATGAAGGGAAAGGTCCGTGTCCTGTAACGAACATTATCTCTTCTCTATTCCATCCTACTGGCTTGTTTGAGACCCTAGGCACTATATCGTGTGTACTGCGGCCAGTTTCTCCGTTATCCCAGTTGTCTTGCCAGATGCTTAAAGCAGCTGACTAAGGGGTCTATACTGGTACCCCCGGTTTGGGGGGGGGGGGTCACTTTTTCCGCAAGTTAACAACTGGAAAAGTGACGTCTCCCACCCCAACCGGGGGTACTAGAATAGACCCGTTAATCTCAGATTTCATGTAGGAAAGTGGCTTAGGTAGAAGGAAAGGATCGCCTTTTCTGATGGCTTCTTTGGCTAATTGGTCTGCGCATTCGTTGCCTAAATAACCGACGTGGGCTTTAAGCCATCTCAGGTGAATGTGTTTATGGAAGAGCAAAAGGGTTTGAATTTCTCGGACCATACTATGGTGGGATTTAGGATTAAGTATGGCCATCAAACTTGGCAAACTGTCTGTCCAAATTTTGATTGGTCTATGAAGGGAAGAAGCTGCTTCAATTGTCATTCTAATTGCGAGGATTTCAGCTTGGAAAACCGAATTGCTGCGATCAAGTTTACCTTGCCATGAGGCTATTATTCCATAGTTTTCGAGAATGCAATATGCGCTACCGGTGCCTTCGTCCGTTTTAGATCCATCACTATATATAGCCTTGACTCCTGAGTCTATGTGATTTTCTGCAAATGAAATTTGATTGTGGAGAAGAAAATTAGGGGGTGAATATGAATTCCACTGCTTTTGCTCTCGTAATCTGTTGGGCTGAATATAACGGTGAAAAGTTGGATGAAGATCTTGCTCGAGCAACTCGGGCATAAGTTGCTTCTTGTTGGATTTGTAGGTGGAGGGGTTGAAGACCGGTGACCATTTGGAGAGCAGCGGTTGGGGTTGTCCTGTATGCACCAGTAATATAAAGAAGAAACAGACCTTGAAAGGAGTCCAGCTTTTTCTGGAGTCGGGATGTCATATTATGTCCCCAGGCAGCTGCTCCATGGCATAGTGTTCTTTCTATAACTGTTTTATACAATAGCCTTCTGATGTTTTTGTTGATGCCCCAAGTTTTTCCTGCTATTCTGCAGAGATGTTGGTATTGATCAATGGCTCTTTTGCCCTGATCTATTACGTGTGGTAGCCAATTTATGATATATTGTAACGCCTAGATATTTTAAATGGTTTTTACGGTTAATTGATTGGTTCCCCCATTTAGTCGTTGGTCCTCTTACAAGCTTGCTGAAAAGGACATAGCTTGATTTTTCCATTGAGACGTGCAGTTTATTTTTGTCTGCCCACTCCTTGTCCAGTGCTAATTTGTTGAGTTTTCTGAGCCCTTTTCTGGTGTTGTTTGTGACGATGAAAGCAAAATCATCTGCAAATGCTTGTAGATGAACTCCTTGAGGCCACAGTACCGATAGAATTTCGTCTACCACGATGTTCCAAAATGCTGGCCCGCTACATGAACCCTGTGGACATCCTTTAGTCTGTTCCCAGAGGACCGGCCCTTCGCTGGTTTGCATCGCCACTTTTCTGCTTCTTAATGTGTCAAGAAGCGTTTCGCTAATGTTGGAGAAGAGAGAGAGGGAAGCAATTCTATCTCTGACGGAAGAGTATTGTAGACTGTCAAATGCACCCGAGATGTCTAATGATATAAACACAGCGTGTTTTTCCTGCCTTCGAGCTTGCTCTAGGAGAGATGTAACATGCAGGAGTGCGTCGTCAGCTGACTTCGCTTCTCTAAATCCGTACTGTAGTGGATGTTGGAGTTGTTTTGTCTTTAATTGGAAGTTAAATCTTTGAAGAAGGAGTTTCTCTAGCAATTTGCCAAGTGTGGGTAGCAAAAATTTTGGTCTGCAAGATTTAATATTCTGTTCCTCTTTGCCCGTCTTGTGAAACAGGATAACAAGTCCAATTTTCAGAGGATCCGGGAAACATTTAAGTTCTAGACACTTATTGAAAAAGTCTAACAAAAGAGAGGGAAAGGAGTTAAAAATTACTTTTACAATGATATTATCAATGCCATCGTATCCAGGGGCTTTACCGTTACGAATTTTCTTGGCGATGTCATCTATTTCTTGTTGAGAGAACTTTTCTTCTTCGAGGAGGGTTTGATGGGGTTGTATCTGAGCTGCTCTTGGTGCAATTTTTGGATACAGTTTTTGCAGAATTTTTAGCCCGAATTCTGTGGGAGTTCCTTTCTCGCTGTTTTTCATTATTTGAAAGATGTCCGAGGGTGGTTTGTAGGCTTTTAATGCTGACCGGTATGGAGTTCCGTAGGGAGTTTGTGTCTGGGTGCAAAGCAGTCTCCAAGATCCACGTTGGGCTCTTTTGACTGCTTTCTTGAACAGAGCTCTTTTTTTTGACAGAACAATTTTGTAGTGGATTCTATCTTCGCCTCTACTCTTTTGGAGACGTCTCGCTAGGGCTTTTAATTCTTGCTTCTTTATTTGGAGATCTCTATTCCACCAAGTTACGTTTGGAATCAGGGGGTTACGTTTAATTTTATAAACTTGTTTGCATGTTTTATGGATTTCAAGTTGAATGGTTCTGGTTATTTCATTGAACTCTTCCTCATTAGAACTATTGGAAATAAGGTTTCGTAGAGCCTGGACTTTCGACTTGAAGAGATTTGCGAATTTACAGTGGCCTCCGTGAGCCGTTTTGAATCTTGCAAAAGAAAGGGAAGAAATATTGGAGCTGATGCATATTTTTACAAATTTGTGATCACTATAGGATTCTTCCTCAAGTACATTCCATTCACAGATTGCTGCTAAGGAGTGGCTGGAGACCATCGTTAAATCAGGACAGCCTTGTCTATTGTTGTGTTCAAAAGTCGGAGGGGGATCACTACTGTTGAGAAGGAAGATGTGTTTTTCTGCAATAAACTCCTGAAGTTGCTTTCCTCTTGAGTCTTCGTCTCTATAACCCCATCGTTGACTGTGCGCATTGAAGTCTCCACCAATCAAGTATTCTTCACCACTGATATAGAACTTTTAGAAATGGAGCGAATTTTTGTCCGTTGGAATAGATTTCTAACAATGAAATATTGTGAATTGTTCTAAAAAATTCTGTCCGTTTCCGCGTTAGACAGGTTCCGTTTTAAGGAGGGGATGAACTGTGGAACTTCCTATATTTTTTGACGGAACCAAATATTTTTTCCGCTTAAGACAGGGTTCCGTTTCTTACAGTGTCCGTTTTAAACAGGTTTTACTGTATAATCAATTTTTTTTCACTAATTTTCAGTTGTACCGAAGAACTGAAAATTTGTACTCGTGTATATTCCTGATGGTCAAACACCATATCATTATTTTCAGAACTTAATTTTTCAGTTAATCCATTGATTTAATTAAATTTTGATTTCAAATCAGTGGTTCCACCTGGTAGAGACATTGTGAAAAAATTTATCTCAAGATTTTATAATATACACAACAATGAATTATTAAAGACCAAAAAGAAAATAATAAAGGCTACTTTGCATGTCTACTTTATACACTAATAAAATTGTGTTTTTAAGAACTGATTTATGAATAATAGCTTAAAAAATGATATCTGCTAAACCGTCTTAGTATAAATTCTGAAAATAAGCATTTGTTATGAAACTTCCAAATTCTCAACTTCCTGATCGTTAGACATGAAAGAAAAGTGAATATTTTTAATTGAAATTGAATTCAAAAAATATTTATTCATTTATTGGAATTAGGGAAATTTTAAAATATCTTTTCGCATTCAAAATATTTCAAAACATTTTTAGCAATATTTCTCACTAAGAAATTTTTATTAAACGCCATGGCTGTTTATTTTTTTTTTGGGGGGGGATCAATAAAAATTATCTACGCACGCCCACCCAAACTGCAAACCGGAGATCTTTATCTTTGGAATCGGATGTGTGTCGTAGTGTAAAGTAAAGTAAAGCCGTTTATGCATTAATGCAGAATTTTATGAATGAATTAGACTTAGTTATGTTATTATATGTACCAACAAATTTTGCGTTAGAATGTGTACTTTACCAAATTGACGAACTCTAATCGGTTGCACAACAAACTAGTTATAACGCAATAATCAAGTTTGGAATGATGCAGCACATGGTTTTCTTTCTGTAATGTTTTGCGAAAACATTTAAAATGTTATTTAGAATTTCCTTTTAATAATCCGTTAATAGTTCGGAAGTTAAAATAAGTGATTTGAAAGTAAAATAAGATTAAAAGGTTCAGCGAAATCGAGATTATTATCCACATTGAAATGCATTATGAAATGTTTTTTAAACATTAATTTAAAAGAGATTTTAGAGAATGCATTTAGATTTGAGATAATATTGAAAGCTTTTAATAATTTCAGGTAAACGGCTTTAAGTACAAATGTAATGGCCGTTAAAATGCTTTCATCGCTAATTTTGTTCTGTTGTTAGGTGAATGCTCTGTTAGTTGTTTTATACTTGGTGGATTTCGTCATTTGGGGACTTAATGTAAGTATTCGTTTCTTCTTCTGTATTTTATAAGATCAATTCAAATACTGGAAGCAGTTGGAATTTATTTCGATCCTTTTATAATTTGGCATGAAAAAAATAACTTACGAAACATTATTAAATTCTAGAGTGAGGGGTGGCTCGTGTATACAAACTGCGGAGCTACAGGACAGCCATCTTTTCAGTGTATAAATGTAATCCTTAATTCATTTAATTTTGCACGTACAATAATCTGTCTCAATTTGCAGGGGAAACGAAAGGAAAAATAGTGTGCTTTTCTTAATTTCATAGAGGAACAAAAAAATTTATACTGAACAAAAATTTAAATCCCGATTTATTTCTGCGCATATGCAGTAACAAAATTAACTTTTGTTTCCTTTCCGCATGGTTTGAAGGTAAGAAGGGCTGCTAAAAAGTGCAGTTCCAAAGATGTTAGAAACGGGTTTTTCCGGGCCAAAAAAAATTTTAGCGATCTTAATTTTTTTAATAAAAAAGAAAATATAGAATGACTAATTATAAATAAAAAGTAAGCAAAAAACAATGTAATTTGAAATTTTCTTGCAAATAAATACTCTAATAATCACCCTACATTTGCATTTATTTTAAACTTACACAATTGTGTAAATTTTGAAGTTAAATTTTTAATTAAAATTAATTATAAATTATTAACTGCATAGTTAAAATTATTTTTTTTAGAACTTGCCTACATCAAGTAAAAAATCTTTTTAATTTTTATAAACTATTTAAATATTTTTTCAAAATTGATTTTAAAGAAAGGTAAAGTAGAAGTTCTGCAGAAATAAATCACTCTGCAATATGTTACTGTAAGTTACAGTTCTCCCCTACGGTTGCAATGAACCAGCCACCGCAAGACTATTTTAATTTCTTATGAATTTGGAAACCACATTTTTATGGTTATTTTAAATTTTATTTCATTTAACGGTATTTTAATGCCTTGGTATATATTAAACGCTCTATACCCTATGAGTGAGTGAGTCAGCATGGATGATAAATAATTTACTAAAATGCCTTGGCATAATTTTTATTATGACTTAATAGCTATTAATCATGAAGTAAATCCATTATTTACTTATAGAGAGTGATTATAATTGGTGAAAATGTAAAACAAAGGCCACCGAAATAAGCAATTTTGTAATGGAGCGTGTTTACAGAAACGGCATATGTACAATATGTATATGCTTGTACCAGTGGCGGGTCATAGATGGCCATGGTGCCAGCTTCTGAGGGCACTATTGAGGCAAAATTTTAGTGAATTTATATCAAATAAAAGTCAGTTATTATGACGCTCAAAAAGTAAATACAGTAGGCTCCACTTAATGTGATCACTTAAGAATTTTAATAACATTAACCGATTGATAACAATAACCGAATTGGGTAAAATAAACTATATTTTTATCACATTAAGGGAAAAGAAACAAAATGGAAAAGAAAGACACATACCTCACAGCTACCTATAATTTATTTCAAAAATGACACTTAAAAAAATTAATTAATTGTTCCTTGACGACAATTATTCCTTAACAATTCATTCATATTGTTCCTACTCGTATTGCTTTTTAAAATTTGCTGAACGATGCTGCACGCCTCGTTTCAAAATATCAAGGGTTTACCTCATTTCGGTGTTCGTTGGAGGGTTTTCTTCAACACATTCGTCTCCGTCGAAATCACCAACTTTTAATGCTCACAAACAGCTTGTCATATCTCTCATGTCTTGCTCACAAACAGCTTGGCAAATTTCTAAGTCTGTTAGTGTGGCAGCTACTGGAATGTCCTCATCAATGAACATTCATTTCTCATACTCTTTCTTTGCATACCTTCAGGAGGTTCAATGACAATTACCGAAAATCACGTCTCTGCCCACTAAATGGACTACCTTCAAAGAGAGGCCATGAAAATTAAACCCCGAAATTCTTGGGATGTGTGGGTGAAAGTGGCCCCAAGATGTTTCCTTACAAGTCGAGAGAAAAATTCTACGAACGTCAATCGTTAACGCTAGTTGAAAATGAGGGATAGGTCAATTCTCTACTTCAAAAGGTAGCATTAAACGATGTAGTGATCAAATTAAACGAATAATTTAGTGTACATTTGAATACATTGGTTCGGGACCAGAGGTTTTTGATAATATAAAGCGGATGATAACATTAGCCGAGATCACATTAAGCGGAATCTACTGTAATACCGTGTCCCCGGCGCCTATACACTAGTGGAGCAAATGTTGAAGACTGCAGGAGAAAAAAATATCTTGCTATTTCTCGGTCCGCACTTACCCTCGCTACGCCACTGGTAGGCGTAAGGAGGGTGTGAATAGCAGCCAAGTAAGAAAAACAAGTGAAGTCAAAAGGCGCAAACATTTTAATTATTCATCTTTTGATTATAGGTTCTCGAAAGTGTAGCCGGCAACACTAATACAAAGCGACATGGTATCAAATGGCGTATATTAAGGAAGATATAAGGATTGTTCGAAAATTACGCTCTGTTTGCTCATATGCTGAAAAATAGGCAAAATAGCAACATCATTCCTTTGGCGCTATACATTCTTTAGGCACTAATGAGGGAAATTAGAAGGTTATGTTTCAGTTTTAATTAATAAAAAATTACTCATTTAATTAATTGTCGCAAAACTTCCACTAAGCTTCTTAGTATTTGTGAGCAAAATTTTAGAAAAAATTATTCAGTAGTGTGAATTTCTATAACGTACAATCTATTTATGAATTTTCACTTTTATTTACATAGATTATGTACCTCGTGTAGAGTGCCCAAATAATCAAAAATAACTTTTCTTCGTTACAGATTTGTTCCATTTTATGCGTATCCTCCCAGTATCAAGAATACAGGTCACGGCGAAATTTCCGTCTTGATGAATTGAACAGAATGGTAAGAAAGAACGCACGAAAACATTAATAAAAAACAAGTTACTGTAAATTTAAAAGAAAAGTTTTGATGCACTGAAAGAGATTGTGGATATACCAAGGCTGTTTCCAAACCAGTGTCTTTCAACTTATGCTTTAAATCTTTTTAATACCGAGGTAGTTCAAAACTTATCACACACTTTTATTTTGTTTTTCTCGTGTAACTTGTTCTCGTTTTTAAAATATTCTAAAATTTAATAATATTCTCTGACATTAAAATCATAATAATAAACTTAAATGAATACGGAAACTTTTTAGAAAGGCGACCTCTACCATTATACGAGGTGGTTATAAATTACTAGATCCATTTCAAAAATTAATTTTAAAAAACCCTTTATAGTGTACAACTTCGCTTTTTTAAATAAGAGATTAGCTCAAAAAGAGTTTTTTTTTTCAGATAGTTAACGCGCCGTTACGGCACACTAAATCTTCTGCAGAGGGAGATTCCTAACGCAAGCGTCAAAATGGCTATCGTGCAGCAGAAGGCACGGCTCTGGTTCCACAAAAGCAAATCAATTGTATAATGGAGTAGCAAAGCTAACTGGCACCTGTGGCATAATATGATTTTTAGAGCCCAGTCGTCATTAGTAATTTAGCATATGTCAATGGCGCCCGGAGCATAACCTTAATTTTTTGCCTCACATGATATTTCACTTTAAAAAATGACATAAACGCACTAATGTTGTGTCTCCTTGGCGCGCCCACTAAGTATGGTGCCCGGGCATCTATATCCCCCTTGCCCCCCCTCGGTCGCTACGCTACGACAATTGTAACAGCTGAAAGATGTTTTCGCCTATAGCATCGAAATTGTAGTACTTACGTATTAACGCCACCGAGGCTACAGATTGGCGGTAATGCGCCAATAAAGAGCAATCTTGTTTACAAAAACCGCCAAATTGGCGGCACTTAAAAACCGCCAAATTGGCGTTAATACGTAAGTACAAAAACCGCCAAATCTGTAGCTGCGGTGGCGTTGGCGGCACTTAAAAACCGCCAAATTGGCGTTAATACGTAAGTACAAAAACCGCCAAATTGGCGTTAATACGTAAGTACAAAAACCTCCAAATTTGGCGGCACTTAAAAACCGCCAAATCTGTAGCCTCGGTGGCGTTAATACGTAAGTACCGAAATTGTCAGTCTCCAAGTAAGAACCCCATCAAGCGTTGGTATGGGCTATTTAAGGGAACAGGAAATGTGCATCATAGGAAAGGTGCTGGACGACCATCGGTCACACATGAAGTTGTTGAACGAGTGAGGGAGACTTTCACTCCTTAATCTCTCACATCAACGCACTGTTGAACTGTTACAATTGATTTGCTTTCGTGGAACTAGAGACGTGCCTTCTGCTGCATGGTAGCCATTTTGAAACTTGTGTTAGGAATCTCCAGCTGCAGCAGATTTAGTGCGCCGTAACTACTTATCAGAAAAAACCTTATTGAGCCACTCTCTCATTTAAAAATAAATTTCTACATTATAGAGTTTTTTAATTAATTTTTGAAATGGGTAAAATAATTTATGCCCACCCTGTCATTGCTATAGTTTTATCAGTAGTTTATTACATTTTGAGCCAATATTCGATAGTTCTTGGTTTGGGGGCGGTCCATTGAACCACGTACTACAGAGGTTTTACCGTATTACGCCCTATTATCAGCTCTATTTTTACCAAAGAGCTCACTCTAAGATGCCTACGAAACAAAATAAAGTTATACGAAATGTAGCAATGCTGAATTTTTTCAGAAGAAATTATTCAAAATTAGTGCGAGTTTTATCTTCTCGACTTTTTCATATACTAGCACAAAATAACGTGTTCTGTGAGTCGCAATATAAAGAAGAAAATTGAATATGTGAGCTATCATTTTATGAAATTGAGATGTCTTTTTAAAGCAAGGCCATAATATGAAAAAAAAACAAGATCGTGACGACAAAGCTAGTTTTGTTTGGTTTGTGAAACAAAGGACGTTTTGGATAAACGTATGTGTTAGGTTTGTAGCCAATATATACCTGAACCATGTGCGTGTCTTAAAAAGAAACATAAAACCTTTTTTACATGCCAAGATTGAGACTTTTAAACAACTATGAGACTTTAATATGCATTTGTTGGAAATTGAGGCAGTGGTTTCAAACTTTTTGACCGCTCGAATTTTTATCAACATTTTGGGAAGTTTTTGTTTCTTTTGGAAATTTTTTTATTTACTTTCGAAGTATTTCAAATAAAAAAAATGAATTTGTGTATTTTTATTATTGCTCTTTTGATTAAGTGAAGTAAAACTCAGTTGAAATGGTTTTTTAGGGTAAAAAGTAAAGTGGCTGAATTAACTTTACTGGCCATTTTATACTCAAAGAAAAGTGTTCTAAAAATGCTTGAAAAGCTAAATTCTTTTTAAAAGTTCAAAGGCATAGGCAGCACTAATAGCCACCTGTTTTTCATTTTCTCAAGTTTACCACTACCTTCACAATTTTAGTTTGAAATAATAATGGCCGAAGTACCAGGCCATTCTCAGTTTGGTCATTCTCAGGCCAATTTTAGTTTGAAATAAGAATGGCCGTACTCAGGTACTTTAACTACGAATTTTTCTAATTAAAAAGATATGCATTTTCATTCATCGCAACACATATGTTAAATAAATCTTTGCAAATATGCATCAGGTTCATATACACAAGAACAGTCAGACATAGCTCTTTTTTTTAACTTGCCGAAATAATGGCTAATCGAAATTCTTCAAACTCTCAGTGTACATTTTTACAACAAATACAATATATCTCTTTTTATACGCCATATACTAGAAAGAAAAAAATCAATCTGTATGTATTAAATTACAGATACCATGCGAAAAACAATATAAATTAATTCATTAGCGCTCGTCCGAGAATTCTCTTACAGATTAAAAATTTCGAATTAAAATGCAGTGGACGCGGCTTGTAGTGATCACTTTGGGACAAGGCCAAGGTGATCACTACATCCGAATGATAAATACATCCAAAATGCCTTTAAAACAATGCAATCAGCATACAAGGATCGCAGGTTTGGCAACCGAAGGAGCCACTGAAGGAGCGTTATGGGGACAAAACATTAATGCGTTCATACTACTTTTTAAAGTCAAACATGATGAAAGGGTGCAAAAATAATCGCATGCCCCGGGTGCTTTCTAAGTAACTGTTGACAATTAGGGCGCAAAAATTCATATTTTGTCCCGAGCCCCACTTACCCTATCTACGCCACTGACAACGATGCCAAAAACAAACAGACCACATAAGATTGTTGCTATGTATGCTATGTTGCTCATTCGTTTTAATTAGAAAAAGAAAATAAATACAATATTCAGAATT
>BGPR01030350.1:0-18722 GCA_013235015.1 Araneus ventricosus
ATACTTTTATTGTTGATTTTAGGGGGGCGGAATTTTGAATTGTTACGACATTTGCTAAACATGATGGATTCAGTTTTAGAGACGTTCAGTTCAATTTTCCATTTACGGAACCAGACTTCAAAGGTTTGCAGGTGTTTCGTGAGTGCTAGATGAATGAAATTTGGATTATTGTGTTTGGCCAGTATTGCTGTGTCGTCTGCATACATGCAGACCATAGTATTATGTTGTTTTGGTATGTCGTTTATGAACAGGCTGAATAATACAGGTTCGAGTTTCGAACCTTGTGCTACGCCTGCATTTATTTGTTTCAGGTCAGAAAATTCATTATTAACCTTGACCATGAAATTCCTGTTCACGAGATAGTTTTGAATAATTTTAATGATGTAATTAGGTGTATTATAGTTAATAAGTTTGTGAATTAGAGCATCTTGCCAGACTCTGTCGAAGGCTTTCTGAATATCTAGGAAAACAGCTCCAATTTTTTGTTTTGTGTTGAAGGCCTCTTCAATAAATTCAACAACTCTAATGAGTTGATGCGTGGTTGAAAGGTTTTTCCTGAAACCAAATTGCTCTGGACAGAGAATGTTGTTCGTTTCCAAGTGAGATTGTAATCTGTCTAAGATAATATGTTCCGCAATTTTGCTAATTGCGGAGAGTAATGATATTGGCCTGTAACTAGTTGGCTGTGTTGGGTCTTTTCCAGGTTTCAGGATGGGTATTACAGTAGCTGTTTTCCACTTGGTTGGGAAATGACCAATTGTCATAATTTTATTGTCACGTAGATTTTAGAAAGGATGACGATTTAGAGAGACAGGCTTTTATTTAGAGCACAGCAAGCGTTCAGATAACTGAACTGCCGTCAGCTTGACAGCAGTTCCTTATATACATTTTAGGAAATGAATAGTCCAATAGAACAAATCCAAGAACATAAATTTACATAAGAATAATTTGCATATTTCAGAGAGTTAACATAAAATGTACGAAACATCTTCAATGTCCAAATAATACAAAAGTCATCACTTGGATTCGAACTCGCGATCTGTTGATTGGTAGTCGAAGACGTATCCTCTAGACCACCGCGTCACACTTCAGCTTACTTAGAATGTTACATTGTCCCTCCTTTAAAAGAACAGCGTCTCGCTGTTATGAGGCAAGTTTGGCTCTGGAACGGGTTGTTGGACCGGTGTACGTCATACGCTTTTCCTCAGGAGAAGTGGACTCTGGTTCGGCTCTAGGTGGATTAGTAGCTTGGATGATCCTTGGGCTATCTTCCAAAGAGTCTTTCTGCATATCTGGATCGTAGTATGGCTTCATTCTTACAACGTGAACAATATCCTTGATTTTCCGTCTTTTGGTTAAGGGGTCAAAGTCTTGAACCTCATAGGTAACTTCGGAAAGTTTCCGTACCACTTGATACGGTCCGAAATACTTTTTGAGAAGCTTTTCCGATAATCCGACTTTACGAACTGGCGTGAAAATCCATACCAGGTCACCAGGATTATAGTTAACTGGACGGTGTTTTGCGTCATAAATCCTGCGGTCTTTCTGTTGAGCTTCCAGGGTTCGTAAACGAGCTAGCTGTCGCGATTCTTCGGTTTGGTTGAGTAAACGCTGGAGATAGTCTTGTGTGGCTCCATCAGGGCTGTAAGGAAATATGGTATCCAATGTTGTCTCAGCTTCGCGGCCGTGCAATAAATAAAAAGGTGTTAATCCCGTTGTCTCTTGTCGGGCCGTATTGTACGCAAATGTCACGAAGGGCAGGATTTGATCCCAGT
Organism: Araneus ventricosus; assembly: GCA_013235015.1. NCBI lineage: Eukaryota > Metazoa > Arthropoda > Arachnida > Araneae > Araneidae > Araneus > Araneus ventricosus. The sequence continues at coordinate 1,776 of BGPR01030350.1, forward strand.
TTCTCTGTTCAACGTCAACATACATAGACAGCATGTCTGCTAAGGTCTTATTAAACCGCTCTGTCAAGCCATTCGTTTGAGGATGGTATGCTGTGGTCATTCGGTGGTCAACGTTGCAGAGTCGGTTGATTTCGAATATTAGCTTCGACTGGAACACTTGCCCTCTATCAGTAATTATAGTCCTCGGTGCTCCATGTTTTAAAATGATTTCTTCAACCATAAATTTTGAGACTTCTGGTGCATCAGCAGATGGTAGAGATTTTGTAATGGCGTAGCGAGTAAGATAATCAGTACAAACAATGATCCATTTGTTACCCCGAGCGATTTCGGAAATCTTCCAAGCAAATCCACACCAACGCGATGGAAAGGTGCTTCGACAGCCGGCATCGGCATCAAGTGTCTAGGTGGTTTCTGAGGGATTGGCTTCCTTCTTTGACATTCTTTACAGTGCATCACATAGTTACGTACGCTTCGATATAGACCAGGCCAATAAAATCTCTTTCGTAGTCTGTCGTAAGTCCTTATGAATCCCAAATGACCGGCTGTTGGTGCATCGTGAAAGTGTCTGACAATGTCCAATCGCAAGTGTTTTGGTATAACTGGCAACCATCTCTTCCCCGAAGGATCGAAATTTCTTTTGTACAAAGTTCCGTCGATTAAGTGAAGATCTGACCTGTTGGATTTTTTCGACTCTTGACACGACTGGATAGTATTAGATATCTCGGAATCTTTACGTTGTTCTTGCCCTAGATTGAGTATTGTAGAAAGAGCACCGATTTCCTCCGATATCGTACCGTCTTCAATAGGGTTTCTAGAAAGACTATCGGCATCTTGATGCTTTTTCCCACTTTTGTATGAAATAGTGATGTCGTATTCTTGGAGTCTTAAAGCCCATCTCGCCAATCTTCCCGACGGATCTTTTAAGTTTGCTAGCCAACACAGTGAGTGGTGGTCCGTGATGATCGTGAAGGACTTCCCAAACAAATAAGGACGGAACTTCATGATGGCCCACACGGCGGCAAGGCACTCTCGTTCGGTTGTTGAATAGTTGGTCTCAGGTTTTGTTAATGTTCTCGATGCGTAAGCTATCACCCTTTCTTTTCCGTCCTGTTGTTGGACTAACACGGCACCAATTCCATATCCACTTGCGTCAGTGTGTAATTCTGTGGGAGCCGTTTCATCAAATAAACTTAATATTGGTTCGGAAATAAGAGCCGACTTGAGATCACCGAAAGCCTCTTCTTGCAGTTCTGTCCACATAAACTTGGAATTGTTCTTTAATAACACCTGAAGTGGTCGAGCTCGATGACAGAAATCCTTAATAAAGCGACGGTAGTACAAGCAAAGCCCGAGAAAGCTTTTAACATCCTGCATGTTCTTCGGGGTCGGGAAATCTTGAACGGCTTTTATTTTATCCGGATCTGGTTTTATGCCTTCGCCCGATACTAAATGGCCTAGAATCTTGATTTCCTTTGCCCCAAACAGACACTTTTTGGGATTCAGAATCAGTCCAGCTTCTTGAATGCATCTTAATACACAGCAAAGTCTCTCGAGATGTTCGGGAAACGTCTGGGAGAATACCACAATGTCATCTAAGTAGCATAGACACATCTGCCACTTGAGGTGACGCAGCAAATTATCCATAGCTCTTTCAAACGTTGCTGGCGCATTACACAAGCCAAAGGGCATGACTTTGAATTCATACAAGCCCTCACTCGTAACAAACGCTGTCTTCTCCCGGTCTGACTCGTCCACCTCGATTTGCCAATATCCCGTATAAAGATCCATTGAAGAAAAATACTGGGCTTTGCTCAAGCATTCCAGTGTATCGTCTATACGTGGCAAGGGGTAAACGTCTCTTTTAGTAATCTTGTTCAGGCGACGATAATCGACACAAAAGCGCCAGTTGCCGTCTTTCTTCTTTACCAAAACCACAGGTGAGGACCAAGGACTTTTTGACGGCTGAATTATTTCTTTCCGAAGCATTTTTTCGACTTCATCATGAATAATACGACGCTCAGCAGGCGATATTCGATAGGGTCTTTGGCTGATAGGCGAATGGTCTCCCGTTTCAATTTTGTGTTTCACATTTATTCGTCGTCGATTGTCCTTGTGACTTTCCTCGAAGGCATCCGGGAATTTCTTCAAGAGATCCGATAGTTTCGTCTGTTGTTCTTCGTTTAAGGTCGGAGCTAGCATCAGAGTGTAGTCAATAAAACTCGCTCTTTCTTCGGTGACGTCTTCGTGCGAGAGTGGCCCGGACAAAGTATTTACACATGTAGGATTAACAAACTCAGCATAGCCTATACGCATACCTTTCGGAATACATCTATGTTGATTATGTCCGTTGGCGACCCACAGTTCTCCACTCTTGTTTAAGAGAGTCATTATAGTAGATGGAATTGCCACTTCTTGTCTCATCAGTAAAAATTCGTTGCTTTCTACGATGACGTCCACATTATTCTCGGTCACTCTTGGTGAGCTTATTCGTATCTTGGCCATGGAACGTGCAGGAATCAAACAATCTTCTATGGTAAACACATCACATATTTGTTTACCTTGGATACAAATTTTACAGTCCTTCAAAGTGTCATTTGGTTTAAAGTTCATTCCATACACAATGTTCTGCGCTTGCAATTTCTTCAAATCTTTTTCATTCAGGTGACCGAATTTTTGGTGCCATTGTTCAATTTCTTTCACAATTGACACGGATTCCACTATTGCAGTGACGTAATAAAGACCTTTTTCGCGTTTAGCGATGAGCACAGTTTCGTTTTTAGAATTAATCACACTAGCATGGTTTCGTTGGAATTTTACAGTAAAGTTGTTAGCAGTAACCTTGGAAATTGAAATCAAATTATTCTTTAAGTCAGGAATATATAACACATTTTGAAGAGTAATTCCTTTTGTTTGACTTCCGACAAGAACATCGAATGTCACAGTTCCTTTGGCGATAGCTTTTACCGTTTTGTCTACGGCTAATTTTACGTATGTATCGTCGATAGGATTTATTTCTGTAAACAAATGTTCGTTGAAACACATATGGCTTGTTGCACCGCTATCAAGGCAGAAAATATTTCTTTGCGAGTCAACACAGCTTAATACAGTATTAAAGATTACCTTTTGTTTTGTTTCGTTGGTTTCCGCTATCATTGCACTGTTGTTTTTGAATGATTTATTATTATTCAGCATCAGATTTTTATTTTCTTGCTTCTTCCGGCATATGCTTGCTTTGTGTCCGAAGATTCCACAGTAGTTACATTTTAACTTGAATTTGTGATTGTTGTTTCTGTTTCTTTTTCCGTCGGCGTCGGGTTGGCGACTTTCGGTTTGCTTGTAACGTTCGTATTTCTTTTTCTCGGTGTAGAGAGCTCGTTGCGAATCATGGAAGATAGGAATTTATTTTTTCTTGCGTTTGCCTCTTCAATTAGCTTGATTTTCAGCGTTTCGAGAGAGGGTAACTCATCTCTGGATTCGATGGCGATTCGGAAATTTTCGTACGACTCGGGAATGCTGTATAACAGTAGAATCGTGAGTAAATCATTAGCGATTTCCATTTCCTTTAATTTGTCCACAAGCATGAAGAATTCGTTGATATGCTCGTTCATATTTTTAGAGTCAGTCATTTTTGTGAATAAAAGTTGTTTCAGGAGCGTTGCTTTTCGCGCTGGTCCTTTTGACTCAAATATTTTGCAATTTAGTCCCGAGTTCATGTGAAGTTTTGCAGTTTTTGATTTGGCTCAATTCCGAAGGATGAATTGATAGGATTACATCAGCTTTCGCTTTTTGATCGTCGGATATCCATTTCGCAACGGCTGTTGCATTATCCGCATCACCAGTGACTTCTGGTTTTCGTTCAGTTCCGGTGACAAAGTTCCAATGATAGTTTTTCACCAAAATAGCTTCTATTTGTAGTTTCCAGCTGTCATAATTGTCTTTTGAAAGTCTTTCTATAGCGATATTACTTGCCATGATCATTCGTTGATGAATCCAGACTCAGCATAAATTCAGCGGATTCGCTTTTTGCTTGTCTTAGCAACTTCGTAGTTTAATCGAAGTGCGCAGTTTCGTTTCTCGCTCAACTCTGCATAAAGTTAACAGGCGCAGTTAAAGATTGCCTGGTCCCCATAACCATTGAAGGGGAAATTAGCAGAGTGCAATTAGCAGAGTTCGAGAAACTGGTTTAATCATCGTTTATTTTAAACACATAGCACGCAAGACAAAGACAGACATAAAGAAGGTTTCACAAGCACAGTTTAAACTACATCACTAACTGCCTTATACCGGTTCTCCATGAAAGGAATCATTGGATGCATGTGACGTCACGCAGTATCATCACATCATCACAATAGCTTGTGATTGGTTTGAAGATTGAATGAGGAGACTGAAGGAAAGTTAACTGCGTATAATTTCCAACACCAATTAAAACAAAGTTGAGCTAGGTTTACAGTGAAAAAAAAGGTAATAAAATGTGCATCCAGAATACTCGCTCTGCCTCCAGGTAATAAATAAATACCTAAAAATAAGCTTATAAAATTAATATAATATATATATAATAAATAAATAATTAATATAGGGTAGGTGCTCCAGTTTTGGCCACCTTAAGAGAAAATTTGAAATGGAAATTTCACAGTGGATGACTGTTTAAAGCATATTAAATCATATTTATACTATTCTTTAGCAAATTTTATTGGCTTTCTGCTAGTAATAAAATTTTTCTGAAGAATATTTTAGATTAGGAGTTATGAATTTTTAAATGAATTAACCCAATTTGTACCAGTTTTGGTCACACTAATATTATATTTTTAACAGACATTTTAATGAATTTTAAGTAAAAATAAATCATTTTTATGCGATATGTATTTTAGTACATTACTTTGTTATTTTAAATGTGATTTTTTTGAGGAATTTATAAAGATATGTAATAAAATTTACCTAAGCTGATTTCAGCTGCAGATTTCAGTTTTAAAAAAAGAAACAGGGATGTAGAAAACAATAATTTAATTTGGTTGATAAAATACAAACTATATATAATCGCATAATTTTTTTGATAAAATATGAAACAAAAAATGGGGAGAGGAATAAACTTGCATTGCAAAAGCATAGATTTTTTAAAAAATCCTACAAATCAAGAATTTGCATTATTATACCCACTAACAATATCCACAAATATGTATTTTTAAAATTTTTAATTGCAACATTAATCAAATTCATCAGAATCATTTTTCAATCCATGCATATAAAAGAATATTCCTCATCACTCAAGTCATATTCCTCAAGTTGAAATTTTCTAACATAAATGTAAGGTAAACATTCAAAATGGAGATGTTTTAGACATTCCATTTTGAATGGCCTTTAACTGCATTACCAACTTTAGATGGCGAGTAGCAAAATTTTTTTATGGAAATGCTACCTGCCTTCTTATTTTTAATTGGAGCCATAACTATGTAAAATGAAAATAAACAAAACTAAATCAGTTACTTTTATTCCAAAAACTAAGCTATATCAGTTACTTTTCATTTCAGAAACAGAACTAAATCAGTTACTTTTATTTTAGAAATAAAATTAAGTTAGTTGATTTTATTTCATCCAGACATGCTTAAATTTACGTAACGGCTAAAAACACAATAATGAAGTTATGTGGCCAAAACTGGCATATATAGTAAAGTTAAAGTACCAGTTTTGGCCACCACCCATTTAATCTTAAAAATAATTAATTTCAATATGAAATCAGAATAAAAAGAAAGCTTACCTCGTAAACCCTAAGGATAATCAGTTTTAGATTAATCATTTAATTCTGAGAGCTTTATGATGAAAAACTGCAAATACTTGTTCCTTAACAAAAACCTTAACAGTTGTGAGTATACAATACATGCTCATGTATTTAATTTTTTTACAAGTTACATGTTTGAGAAAAATGAACCAATCAGAATGAAAATAGTAAAAGAAGGATTGTTTAAAGTATTGGAATGCTTCTCATTAGTTAATTTGAAATTACTGGTTAATTATTGGAAAAACAGATCCAATGCGACCAAAACTGGTGCAGTGGCCAAAAGTGGAGCATTTACCCTAATATATATAATACAATTTTCTGCGGGTTTCATCTTTTGGGAAGCTATTGAAAATATAATGAAATTTAGAATATTTCAGACGAAAAATGTATACTTCATTGTTTTAAAAAAATCTTGCTTTTACATTTTGCAAACAATTTGTTGTAAATTTAGAGCTTTTTGTATAAAAAAAAAGTTCGTATCTGAACTATTATGCATTATTTACTATTTCAACTCATAAACGTTAAGTTATATGCAATACAATAGTTAGTATCAGTTATAAAATTAAGCGACAACATTAAAATGTTAAATCCAAATGCAGTCCATAACTCGAAAACTAATTTTGTGTAAAATCAATAACATGCACATAAAATACAGATATAACAGAAAGCATGTGCTCTTGTGTCTGCTACTTAACCGAGAATAATCAATTTTTAATAATAATATTTGCTTAACCTGTGTTTAAAATGCAGCTGTGAAAGGCAAAAAGACAGCAATTTCCAATGGTAAACATAAAGAAACCTAGACAAGATTTCAATAGAAACCTTGTTAAGAAATTTGTTTCTATGCTCACATGTAAATTTTTTCAAACAAATGTGTATAAACAAGATAAGTAATTTAATTTTGGTATATTAATTGAATTAAAAATTTTCATAAACTTTCTTTTATGTTGTATTATGGTATTGAATTTTGTTGCATATCATATGTAAACAATGCAAAAGAAGAACATGACTATATTACCTACTAAAGCTTTTTCATTTACAGAACACATAATTGAAATAGTAATCCATGAAATATTTTGAATTTTATATCTATTAGATTTTTTTATCACTTATTTAAAATATATAAGAAATAAATTGCTCAAACAAAACACAGCAAACTTCAGTCATAAAAGTTTGTCCTTTCATGATAGCGTGTAATAATTTTAGACCTCAATAAAACATATAAGAATAAAGAAGTTGAGCCAGATTTACAATTAATACCAAATTTGTAACAATCACTTTAGAAATTTAGATTTTGTAACTCAAGCAAATCAGTTAAAAACGTACTTATTCACCATAGCTTTTCACCCACAATCACAACAAACAAAAATTTGGTTTTAATAATATAAAAAGTGGACTTACCTATGAAAAGTTAATCCTGGGATCTTCTTTGAACATCTATTTGTTCAGTTGAAGGCTAAAAAGACCCCATGTTTTCGATATATCTTAAAAATTCGTTGAAATAAACACATCAAATACTAACAACATTTCTTGCTGTAACAAGATGGCAGCGCGGCTCCATGATTCACTTTTCCTTCCCGGCTTTCTTGGCGCCTATTCAAAGTTGCTTGGCGAAAAACGAAAATGAATAGCATATTAAAGTTATACTCGTTTAAAATACACACGTTTAAAACAAATATTGACTTTATGCCTTATATATGTGCATTTTATGGTAATAACTTGCTGATATCTTTTGGCCTTGATGTTTTTTAATAGATTTTAACAGAAAGTAATACATTTCGGATTCGAAATTTTGCGCGTTGTCGCCAATTCTAAACAGGTTACACCAATTACGGCAGCCATAAAAACGGAAAAATCCCATTTTCGCGTTTCCGATTCGCTTTTTACGGAAAGTGTCCGTACGTTTAGGGGAAAATACCGGTTTCGAGACATTATGGAAATTTTCCGTTAAAATCAGTAAATTTTCACCTGAATTTTCAGGTGGATTTTTTACAGTGTAGAAGTTACGGTGTTGGCGAACGAAACATTATCGCTAACTCGGTACTGATCAGCATTAAAGAAATTTCTGTTATTAGATTGGAAGTAGTTTGTTCTATTTTGCGGAGCTGTTGTCCTTTTGGGGAATTTTTCGCATCCCCGGTAAGATGCTACATGTCCTGCTTTGCCGCAATTGATACAAATGGGGAAGGGAATTTTTTCTTTAATCTGGCATAAGTTGGTTTGATGGGAACCATTACATTTTAAGCATCTGGGTGTAATTTGGCAATTAGCGGCATTGTGGCGGAACAAATTACAACGGAAACACTGCTGGGCTATATTTCTGCCCCTGTATGGTTCAACCGTAATGGAAATTCTATTAATTTGCCTGCAATCGTAAATTTTTTGTGCACGTTCATTTTTGACTAAGTCAACTAAAAAGAATGGAAGTGGCCTTCTCGTTTTAAGTTGGGTGAGTTGAGTGACCTTAATAACGGGGTAGTCAGAATTTATAAGAAAAGATTTAATTTCCTCAGTATTCATGTTAGGGGGAGATCTTTTAGTACAACTTTGAAGGGGCGTTTTTCTCTAGGAGGTATGATATAAAAATCATAGCCCTGGGTTTTGCAAATTTTTTGTATTTCCTGATGCTGATCATGCGAGCTAGGGAAAACTTTAATGAGTCCGTTTCCGAATTTATTTTCAGTGGGTCCACAAACTTTGTGAATATCATCGAGAATGTTTTTGTAATCATCTGTGTATTTAAGCATGATCTTTTTATTTTAACTATAGGAGTGGGGTTGGATTCTACTGAATTATTTTCAACATTTTCATTGTTGTTGTTTAAACTACTGAATTTATTTTCCAAATTGATTGGAGTTTCAGCAGGCAATTGCCTGTTTTTAGCTAATTTCTGCCTATTGGGGAATTCGAAATCACCCTCGGCACCCTGTTTAGCCACTGCTCTACTACCCAAAATACACTCTACAGGATTGACACAATGAGGAAAAGAATTCACATTACCTTTTCTTGCTTATCCTTTGTCTCTTTAGCAATCTCCGTTTTGCTCTTGAGGTCCAGGTATCCGGGATCAGTATTGGGGTCTAGGAATTCATCCTTCTGTAGAATATGCAGCATGCGCATTAAGGAGTTGAGCTTTTCGCTATACATCTTGAGTGTTCTTTCGGCAATGTGTTTATGCTTGCAAGTGTCATGAGCAAAAACAACTTTCTCATTGTCGTGGCTGGCTGCCAAAGCCATCGGCTCTTCAGACTCGTCAGCGCGAATGCGCTTAGGAGTACCATCATCTTCGCCTTCCATCGCGAGATTCGCAAGATATGAAGGTGGTTGTTGGGGCGCCTAGCCCCCCTTCGGGGGGCTTAATCCCCGATCCGACAGAGTCTCGCGACAGCTGGGCTTTGCGATTTGATGTCCTTGACTGTCAAGCTTCGTGGCAGAGGCGAGAATGAATCTTTGTTCTTGACAAATTCCGGAGTACCCGCTCCTCAAAAAGGGGCTACCTCCATTCTTGACGAGTACTGAGTCCAACATGGCGTGAAGTATCTGACAATGAGTTGAATAGGATTCATTTCGGCAGTGAAGAGAAACAGGGAGGAGGTGCGTACATTGGGGCTTCATAAAAGCTACATCCTTCGCACAGTAGCTCTGAGAAGAACTGGGAACAGTCCTGAGAAAGTCAGGAGTCTAGCGGTGGCCAGAAGAGAAGATATTGAGACGGAGTGGAGGAGAGTGAAACTGTGAGAGCTTAACTGTGTATGGTTAATATCTGAGGAGAGGGCCGTGGGAGAAAAAAGTTGGAAAGTGAGTAATGTAAACAAGCTGCGTGGAGGGGGACAAGGTGCATTACTATTACAGGAGAATATTTCTCGGTCTTTTTTTTTGGGATCGGGGATATAATTAGGAATAAGTTGAATTGCTGCATTTTCGTGCGTGTCGAGAGCATTAAAGAATTTTGTTGCAATTTTGACAATGAATTCCTTTAGAGAGGGGTAGGTAAGTGCTTTTACGCATTTCGGTGTTGAAGACATACCATTTCGCATTGCAGATTGACCGAATTACTGAGTGATATTGAACGTCAATTATTTTAATGTTGGTTTTAGCGGCATAACCCCAGATCGGACAGGCATAAGTTAGAATGGGACGCAAATAGGAGTTGTAAACGAGTAACTTCGTTTCCCTAGGCATTTTAGATTTCCGAGATATTAACGGGAAAAGTTTACGCGCGGTGTCTCGGAATTTATTTTTAAGTTAGATAAAATGGGGTTTCCAAGTTAATTTGCAATCAAGAATAAGACCTAAATACTTACATTCCTGAAACCAGGGGATAATTCTGTCATTAATCTTAATGGGGGGGGGAAGCTGGAGTACCTACGCGCATTAGCAAACATAATAGCTTCAGTTTTTGAGACGTTGATTTCTATTTTCCATTTAATGAACCAGTCCTCAAGTGCTTTAAGATGGCGATTAAGAGCAATCTGAATATAATTGGGATTTTTGTTCCGGGCAAGTATTGCTGTGTCGTCTGCGTACATGCATAATAAAGTATTGAATTGTTTGGGAATGTCATTAATATACAGGGTAAAAAGAGTCGGGCCAATTTTCGACCCTTGTGCCACGCCTGCATTAATGTTTTTGGTGCTTGAGAGTTCATTCTTGACTCTAACTGCAAATTTTCTTTCTAGTAAATAAAAGTCTATTAGCTTAATAAGGTAGGAGGGGGTCTTGTAGTGTATAAGCTTATGGATAAGTCCATCTTGCCAGACCCTGTCAAACGCTTTCTGGATATCTAGAAAAACAGCCCCTGTTTTCTGTTTATTGGCAAACCCCTCTGTGACATATTCAACGACTCTAATAAGTTGGTGAGAGGTAGATAGTTTTTCACGGAAACCAGAGAATGAATCTTTGACAACTGTGGGTTTTTAAGTAGGATCTTCCGTAGTCCAATCAGGAGAGGCAACCAGCAGTCGAGGAGAGGAGTGGGGTGGCAAGTAGGCGAATCACAGCAGTGGAGGGAGTGGCTAGTCTAAGAAACTCTGAGGGATCGCTGCTTTGAGTATGTACACATGGGAGGAATTTAATTGAAAGGGTTAAAACAGGGGGGGGGGAATTGGAAATTTGAGCAAAACATTCCTAGGTCTTTTAATTTTAATGTTTGGGGAGTAGGAGTCAATGTTTAGAATGGCGGGGTTGTCGTGGAGATCAATATTTTTAAAAAAGTTAACAGAAAGTTTTTTGATAAATTCCCGAAGGGAAGGATACTTTAAGTCATTTCTGATGTCAGTATTAGACATGAACCATGAGGCATTACAAATGGTTCTAAAAATTTTATTTTGAAGGACTTCAAGAATTTTAAGATTTGTTTTAGCAGCGCATCCCCAAACCGGGGCAGCATAAGTTAATATGGGACGCAAATAGGCAGTGTAAATAAGTATTTTGGCTTCCCTATCCAATCTAGAATTTCGGGCGATAAGGGGTAATAATTTTCTTGTATTTGCCCAAAATTTACCTCTCACATATAAAAAGTGTGGCTTCCAAGTGAGCCTGGGGTCCAAAATAACGCCTAAATATTTCACCTCCTTAGACCATGGGATAATTTCGTTTTGAATTTTGACTCTTGGGAATTTATTAATCATGTTATTAATCCATTTTTTGTGGAACATGATAGCCTCTGTTTTGGTAGCATTGATTGCAATTTTCCATTTGGTGAACCAGCCCTCAAGTGCGTGAATATGTCGGTCCAAAGCTAGCTTGATGAAGTTTGGATTTTTGTGTCTGGCCAATATTACAGTGTCGTCGGCATACATGCAAAGAAGTGTGTTAAACTGTTTGGGGATATCATTAATGAAGCAGCAGAACAAAATTGGACCGAGTTTAGACCCTTGGGCAACACCTGCGGTTATGTTTTTGATGTCCGAAAGTTCGTTGTTAACCTTGACACAGAAGTTGCGATTTTGTAGGTAGGAGTCAATTATTTTAGTTATATAAGTGGGGGTGTTGTATGTGATAATCTTATGGATGAGAGCGTCCTGCCAGACTCTGTCGAAAGCTTTTTGGATATTGAGGAAAACAGCTCCTGTTTTTTGATTGTTAATAAAGCCTTCATAGACGAATTCAGCTACTCTGAGAAGCTGATGAGAAGTGGACAGGTTGGGTCTAAAGCTTTGAAAAATCTTCTTTGGGTCAAATTGTTCGTTACAGAGGATATTATTGTCAATGAGATGTTTGTTAAATCTAGTAAGGATTAAGTTCTCAGCAATTTTGCTAATGGAGGAGAGGAGAGAGATAGGTCTATAGCTAGAGGGCTGGGTAGGATCTTTCCCAGGCTTGAGGATAAGAATAGCAGTAGCTGTTTTCCATCGTTGGGGAAAATGTCCTAGAATTAGGATTTTTTGAAAGAGAAAAGTCAGGTAAACGATTACATTATGGGGAAGTTTCCTGATCATCATGTTAGAGATGCCATCAATTCCTGGGGCTTTGTTGTTTTTAAGTTTTTTGATGCATCCTAAGACCTCAGAAGGGGTAGGGAGGTCAGAATCTGTACACTTAACATTGAGTGTTCTGAAATATTCGACAGAGCGTTTGACAGTATTTTCAGTGTTTTGGTCGGAGATATTATTGAGGGTAAATTGTGTCTCAAGGCTGTTGGCCAGGCAGTTTGCTTTTTCAGTGTCAGTTAATGCAATATTGGCCGTGCCGGTAAGAGTGGGGATAATTTGTTTTTTACTCTTGAAAGGTTTGACAAAATTCCAGAGTTTACCATCATATATGTTAATATTTACAAGCTTATTATTTAGACTTTCATTTTCAATTTTTTCGTTGAGTTTAGTAATTTTCTTGTTTAATTTGTTTACTATCCTCTTGAGGGCTGGGTTGTGCGTGTATTTTGGAACATCTTCCTGGCCAGGTTCCTATCTTTATTTAATTTAACAAGATCAGCATTGAAAATGGCTTGATTTGGCTTAGTGGGGGAGGAACACATATTTTTTGCATGATTGATCTGATTTTCAATTTCTACAGCTAATTCATCAATTTTTTCGGGGGTGTTAATATTGAGTATATTTGCATGAAAATTGTTAGAGAGCATGTTTTGGAATTTTTTCCAGTTAGTAGTTGACTTCCCAGAATCTGGAAGGGAGTATTTGAAATAAAAGCAGAGGAGGACAGGGTTATGGTCAGAGCTTAATTCTGGAAGATAATGAATTTCATAGGGAAAGAGAAAATTTTTAATAACAGTGAGATCGATAGTACTGGAGGTGTTTGAGCCATATCTAATAGGAGAATTAGGAAAGAGAATTTCAAGCCCGACGTAGTCTGAAAAGGACCTGAGGGAAGTACCCCTGGGGTTATTATTATTACAGTTCCAGGAGGTATGGTGGGCATTAAAGGATTGGATTGGATTGTAGGATTTACTGGCGCAAGAGCCAAGTTTGGCTATACTGCGCCAAACACATGATAGATAAACAGGAACACGGTGTTATTGAAAAGTTGCTTAAAGTACTAAAAGAATGTCACTTTCGCATGATATAAAAGTAATTAAAATCAAGCAATATAAAAGTGAAATACGAGATAAAGTTTATAGACAAGATGAAAGACGTCGAACCGAGTCGAGAGTTAAAAAATTCAGCGTAACTTTTTCAGTAAAAAAAAAAAAATGCTTGAGCAGAAAAAAAAAACGGAAACAAAAGCATTTTTGCATTACATTTGGATAAAAAGATGCGAGAAATTAAAAACTACCGCTTCCGCGCAGTTGAGGGTGAAGGCAAAGTTGTAGGACAAGCATTATCAGGCGTGTCCTCGAGATCTTTCGACATATCATATTCAAGGGTGTCGCCTTCTGATGCACTAGAAGAGCTCATCTCGGCATCAGCATCAGATTACCGAGACTGTAAAATTATTTTTTCTAATGGAGGGAGAACAGCCATAGGGAGAAGCTCAGTGTCAACAGAATTAACACGAGATTTAGTACTATCATTAGAGGCTGTAGTATGACTTGTTTTGACGACAGAATTGGAAACTTGCCTAGATGAATTTTTCCCCAACTTCAAACTAGAAACTTTTTCTTTGTCTGGAAGTTGTGGGGTTTTGTAATTCTGAGATACAATGTCAGTTTTGTTCGCCATATAAACCTGAGTATCTTTTTTGAGTTATTTTCTATTGGTGACAGGTTTGAAATCAGAGAAGTCAGGTGTGGATTTATGTTACTTTCCGGAAATTTGAATTGAGATGAAGTTGTTTCTTTATGAGTATCGGCTAAAGAGAGTTTTAAAACAGGGTCAATAGATCTGGGACAGATTTCGGAAGGTATATAGGAGGTTTTAAATGGAACAGAAGGCAAGATTGTAGGGAGGATTCGAGTACTTGTAGTCTCGGGTTTTTTCCTCACTGCACTAGCATAGCTGGTTCCAGGAGCTGGTGTGCGAGACTTGACAAGTCGCCTGGCTTCGAGAAACGAAATATCTTTTTTCACTTTTTCAGCAATTACTTCCTTTTCAAATTTCCATGCAGAACAGGAGCGAGAGAAGGAAGTGTGCGCACCTTTGCAATTAACACATTTTTCGGAAGCTATACAATCAGAGCTATCATGACCTGCTTCCGCACAACGGGCGCAAGTGAGAGTCCCGCGGCAGGAAACTTTTGAATGGCCAAAACGCTGGCATTTAAAGCATCGCAGGGGGTTAGGAATATAAGGCCTAACTTTCAACTTTATGTACCCTGCTCTAACCGAATCTGGTATTTTTGGAGAGTGAAAAGTAAGAATTAGATGTTTAGTGTCAATAAGTTGTCCATTCTGTCTGATTTTGATACGCTGTATATGAGTGACTCCTTGCGGTTGAAAGCCCTTAAGAACTTCTTCCCTGGGGACATGCAACAGTTCTCCACAAGATATTACACCCTTCGAGGAGTTAAGAGTTGCATGCGCGCTAACAGTCACAGGTATGGTGTCCAAAGATTTTAGTTGAATAATTTGCTGGGCTTGCTTGCGAGTTGCAATCTCTATTAGCAAGTCCCCAGAGCGAAGTTTTCGTGTAGATTTAGTGCTGCCAAGATTTGTAGCTATCGCCTTTTCAACAAGAAATGGCGAAACAGTATGAAAAGATTCATTGGTTTTCGTAGTTCGTTTTAAAATGAAGAAAGTATCGAATGGTGTATCAGCTTGTTTTATATTATCATTGTGGTGCCCACTGAAGGGGAGAATTTCTTTTCTTTCCCATGCAAGTTTCATTGAAATTTCAGGCCCCGACGACACCGAGCCCAACGAGGGAAGGCAGCCACTGGCTCTGGAAGTTTCCAGCCTCAGCGCTTACCTTGATGCTAGCCGGGACCTATACACTCAGAGTCATCTCCAGGAACGTTGACCACCCTTAACGCCAAGCCCCAGAGAATGACCCTTTCGCTTGATCCCTAGCAGACCAACCAAATGGTTAGGATACCAGCCGAATTGATACACCGGGGACCAATGGTGCACCTCCCGTCTAAAGGGTCGCCACGCACGGCCAACACGTGGGGTTTTTGGCTGTCAATGAGAAGCAAAAAGCAAACAGAGTGGCAACGGCTTCTCATGGAGAGCTCCCTCGCTTGCCGTTGAGGGATGGAAGGGATCAGCAAAAAGTACAAGGCGTAGGGGAGTATAAACTGCAGGGGTGAAAATCCTCCGCGGATCCGTGATTTTCCGCTTTTTTGTACATTTTGTAAACTGATAATTATGCAGGACTTTTTTCTGCCGTTTTCTTTTATAAAGTAAAATCTGATTTATATATTTTAGGTTTATTATATGTATTTTATAAAAATTGATATTATAAAGCATTATTTATTAATTGCATCTATTTTAAGAAAGTAAAAAAAAACATTGATTTTATAATGTTAAAAATAAGTATTTGTTATTGAAAAAATTCATACATGGCTGTAAGCAAGAACATATTTGTTTCATAATTTTGTGATGAGTAAATCATTCATTAATAAGTGTTTACTTATCTCTTCCTTAATGTATGTCGATATTCACGTAAAAATGTAGCTACTCTCGTGAATGTTCCTCTTTTTTGTATCTTTGCTGTTTTCACCCGTGAAACTGGAAGGGAGGAAAGATCCCTGGGTAGGTGGGCATTAAAGTCGCCACAAAGAATGTGATTAGAATTTAGTTGAATGAGAGTTTCAAGATCAAATGTAAACATGGAGTGGTCAGAGCTAGGGGGAATATAGATGGAGGAGAGAAAGATCGGATTAGATTTATTAAGGTTAAGAGCAATTGTAGTGGCTTCAATATGCATCAAGGTGGGGGGAATAAAGTGGTAATGGGGGATGTTTCTTTTAACTGCAATTGCAGTGCCTCCACTCGCTCTGTCATCAGGTTGAATATTTCGATAGCTGTAGTATATAGTGTAATTAGCCAGGAAGATTTTACTGCTTGGTCTAAGGTGGGTTTCTTATTTACGCAGAGACGTAAATCATTAATTTTACTTTTAATCCCATTTGCGTTCCAGTAGATTATTTTTAGAGAATTAGCAGAGAATTTAGCTAGCCTGGAATTTTCACTGACTGTGTAAGGTGCCTGATAAGGGTTGCCATTTTTTCAGAGGGATCTGCTGTGGTATTAAGGGCTTGAGTCATTTGAAAGAGTCCTGGAATTTCAGAGAAGATTTTTTTGGATTTCTCGGAGAGTGCTGAAGATAACTGTGAGGTCGTTCTTGATAGCCGTGATTTCCTGGTTATTGATATTGGGGGACTCAGGAACGGAGGTAGGTGCCGCCATCGGCTGTTGCTTCTGGGTTTTAAAAAGTTGCGAGAATGATACATTTTCTTGGATAACATATTTTTTCTACTGAAAGGCCTGGGGGTATTAATTTTGTTTGGCTGTATTTTTTCCAACTTGGGGAATTTTTCACAGCCCCAGTAAGCAGCAACATGGCCCATCTTTCCGCAGTTAATGCACTTCGGGTTTTCAACTCTTTCTTTAATAGTACATTGATTTGTCCTGTAGGCCCCCTCGCATTTTAAGCATCTGGGTCTGTAGCCACATCCAGTTGCAGAGTGCCCGAAGCCATTACAATTAAAACATTGCGTAATTTGTTTTCTTGCTCTAAATTCTTCAACTTCGGTTTTTAGGAATCCTATACGGTTTATTTTGTAAATTTTTTCTACGTTGGGGGTTTTCACCAACTCCACAAGATAGAACGGGAGAG
>BGPR01030352.1:0-18721 GCA_013235015.1 Araneus ventricosus
TAAATTATGTCAAACATATAGCATCTGTTTTGCTCTTTACCTTTTGTTTAATAAATAGACTTTACAAATAAGTCAAATTTGTTTTGCTTCTGTCTCTTTCTTTGCCTGAACTTCATTATCCTTAATTTGTGGACATGAGTGTAAAAGGAAACGTTCTTCATTTCATATGCAGTTACAGTAGAGTCTCCCTACAACAAAGTCTCCCTACAGCGAATTTCTCTCTATAACGAAATTTTTAATCGGAATGTTAAATGACATTCAAAATATCCTCCATATAACGAAGTGGTTGTCTCCTTATATCGAATTTTTTCAGACCTTTATCTTTTCGATTTTTGTCATTTTGGAAGAAAGTTGCTAATTTCTGTGCAAACAAATCGCTCACACGTGCCTGTTTCTGGAACCACTCGCATTGTTCATTACAGCGATAACACATAGAAATAGAATGCTATGTGAAGGGTAATGCAGTTGTGGGGACGTGGGTTTCTACAGAGGGAGCAACGTTTCTACGGGCCAAGATTCCAAGAATCGGGGTGGAGTGGGGGTGGAAACAGCAAATGGATGTGACAATACGCATTTTATGTTTATCCGTACTATTACATATGATTCTCTAAATTGGTGAATTGTCTTCAATTTTGAGCATTTTATTTATACAATAATTTTAACAGATTTATAATAAATATTACTTCATTTTTAATTGAAAGTCATAATTAAATATTTTTGAACATATCGCACATACTGAAAGGTTTGTAACATTTACTTAAATAACTGCAAAATTCTCTAATCTCCGTATAACGAAATTTTCTCTGTAGCGAATTTTTCAGCTGGAACCAAGCGATTTCGTTATAGGGAGATTCCACTGTATATTCCGTGGAGCGAGAATGAGTGAGCAAAGAAGAATTCCTATTTGTTAGAAACACCCTTCCATGCCCTTAACCTCCAGCTAGCCACGCAATAGATGCTGGAAGGAAATTTGTTCATGAAAATCGCGTCGAAGATTTAATAAAAAATTAAATGTTAATGAGGATGAAAATTTCTGGACTTGATAGATTTAATGCGTTACATTTATGTTTAGTGTGAGGGTGCTGCGGAGCAACGGAGCGTTGGCAGCCATCAAGTGTTGACAGTAGAGAAGAACGGAGAAAGTTCCTGACGCGGAGCAGATGGGCTTAGCGAGTGGCGGACTAGAGTTTTAGCCGGTGGATGTTTTACATGAAGTGTCAATAGTGTTTTGATATTAAACTCACAGCTCGGAATGTAACTGAGATGGTGAGCAGTTTATATTTCGTTTCATCTTGTACATACTTCATCATTTGTGTGTGTTCGTCGTCCGTATCCCGTAACAAAATCAATAAATAACTGGGATTGAAGCATTGGTCTTCATTTGTCTCCATCACTCACATAAAAGAAACCCCACGCAGGACGGAGAGTTTCATATTTAGTTTCTATAAAAAGTTTTATTACTTTCTCGCTTATCAGTTGTATGTAGAGAGAAAGTATTGTAATTTTCAAAAAGTTCAATTGCGAGAGTTTGAAAAGTCTCCATACTTTAGACATTCCTGATCGAGTCCCAAATAATTCAATTTCCCTTTTTTTTCATTCCTTCTGCATCTTTTAGAGGAAGATTATATTTTTATTCTTGCCCGCTGCTCAAAAAAATTCATGGTCCATGCTTTTTACCATGAAACAGTCTTTTATATTGCTTTTGAAAGGGTCGGCACTTTTCCTCGCATTTTTTCTGTTTGCTTTAAATTATTCTTTCCTTGCTGAAACGGGAGGGAAGAGGATCACTCAAGTAAAATAAAAAATTGTTTGAAAACATTTCAGTGCCTCGAGGCATTTCTTTGATGCGTCTGCTCATTATTCGCGGTTGTCTGTGTGATTTGGGGATTTCCCATTTTAGAAGCAGTCAGTAAATTGGTAAGCGTTTTCAGACAAAAATAATCTCTGATTTGAATTGTTTACGAGAAGAGAAATTGAAAAATGGTTTCTGAAATAAAATTTCTGTTGTTTCATATGTTGTTTTTATTCACACTATGTCCCCCAGAATTTATATGGAAACTTTAGTCATTCCATATGCGTTTATATTGCATAGAGCCAGACAAACAGAGAACAATTCCTATTTATGTAAAACAACCTTCAGTGCTCTTTATCTTAGAATTCCAGCACATTGAGTAATAGATACAGAATGGTAATAGGTACAGGATTTTAGAAAATCGCTGCAAAAATTGAATGAATTTGTAATTAAATTCACCATTTTACTCCTCCTTTTATTTTCACTTGTTTTTTTTTCCAGACCCACTGCTAAAAAAAATCACGGTTAATACTTTTACCATAAAACAGACTTTTATATTGCTTTTGAAAGGTAACACCGTAATCACTTGACAAACATAGTGGGCTTCTGTTTTAACATCCGACTGCATAATGTCTTACACTGGGCTATGACGTCACGCCCTTTTTCATCCCTTGCATAATGTTAATGGATTCCAAAACGGGAGATGTACATCTGAATTATATCACGCGCGTACCCAGATAGCAAAGAAGGTTGCGGAAAGGTTGCCATTTCACTTTCCATAGGCTGTCCGCAAAAACATTTTCGCGCAAACCGTTTCGGAAACCATTGCCGCAAGGTTTACGTAGGAAAGCTTTTTATGAACTACCTCACCGACAAGTCCGCGAAAGCATTTCCGCGCAAACTGTTCCGAAAACTATTCCCGCAAAATTGACGTAGGGAAGCTTTTTATGAACCACCTGTCCCATCTTGTGTAGCCTCGTCTGGTATAGTGGTTAGTGCGCTTGCCTTCCAACTCTATGAACGCGGGTTCAATAACCGACTTGGAGGAATTTGGAGTTTTGTCACAATCTACAGCGAAATCGTACAAGTAAGTTCAATTAAAAATTAGATTGTTGAAATTAATAATTATGCTTTGATTAATTAAGATTCCTAATTCATCTAATTAATTGACATTCCAGATAAGACTAAGATGATGTCAGAAGACAGGGGATAAAAAAAGGGGGGTTGACCCCTCTGTAGGAGTACTGCTTCGGCGAGGGGGAGGGGGGTTCTATTTTGTCCGCCGAAGGAGGGCTCTTAACAACCTTTTGAAAGGCCTGAAACAAGCTTGTAATAAAAGCTTGGGGAAATCTTTCTAAAATCCTTACAGAAAACCTTTTTTCTTGTTGACTAGCGAACCTTTCCGATACCTTGCCGAATGGTTCAATCTTTGTCATGGAATCCTTTGTGACAACCCTTTACCCTTGCCGACGACAAGGTTTCCAAAACCTTTTAGACAAGCTTTCTTTGCTATCTGGGTATGAGTTGACACTATTAAAGCACAAATAAATTTAATAAATTCTGGGAACGAAAACGCTTAAAATTTAATTCACACCAGTCCGAAAGAATAATGTCCAAAACTTTTATGCATGAGCTGTGATGGCTTGGTAGTAAGAACGCGTCTTCCGAAACGAGGATCCCAGGTTCGAAACCCGATTCCATGAAAGATCCACGTGCCATATGTGGCGTCAAAGTTGCGGCGTGTAAGTTTCAAGAGAGCATATGTCGGCTCAGGTGCCATCCTAATCAACTGACCATGATTCAAAATTACGACGTACATCCAGAAGTAGCCCACGGGACGTAAATAAAAATAAACCAAAAACTTTTAAAGCCACCATTTCGGCTAAAATGCAAAGCAAAATATATAAATAAAACAGATTTACATTTAATAATTTGTCCCTTAGTTAATCACACGCAAAACCAAACGACTTCCACCCAAGTTTATGCACAAACATCACAAAACATGAATAAAAGTCAACATCTATGAATACAGCACAAAAAGAAAAACTCTTTTCATTAAAAAAGCATTCTTTCCAGGCAGACGCCATATTTCAACATCAAGAATAAATGAAGACACTTGCTTCCACACATACCAAGAGCAAAAATAAATCCAAAATTTCTTGTGGTTTCTGAAGCCGGCCTTCAACAAAGGTTAGGAGGGTGGAATTAATCATCCTGCTGGTTCGGGGAATGAAGATAGCAACAGAAATGACCTGACATAACATATTTTTCTAGGGGGAACAGTTGATTAAACACGTCACCGTCAAAGGGGAGCTATTTGTTAGGGCCTGTTGCCATGCCCTGCGTAATTATGCCTAATTATGATGGAACCTGTGCATGGCAGGGAAGAGGTACAAAGTAAATCGTTTTAATTGAGGTTTCCGATGTAAATGCAGGCAGGGAAAAACGGATGTTTGATATTTATGACGAACTAGCTGATAAACCCGGCGTTGCTCGGGATAAAAAAAAACTTTCACATTTAATATTTTTAATGCAAAAAATAGTTTTATATAAGGTATTATAATAAATAAAATCCCCTTTAATCCTCTGAAACGTTTTTTAATTAAAATTAGAATATTAATTGAACCAAACGATTGTTAACCCCTTAACTGAATTATTTTCTTTGCTATCTAATAAGATGATCCCTTCTGTTTTGGAAAGGGGCAGTCGTTTTCATTCATCTCAGAAGGCACATAATACTTGAGAAGTTTATAGATTCTACAAAATTTTTGTGTAAAATTATACTGCTAATTAATGATTAAATTTTAGTTTTAAGACTAAAAATGCTATAAATCGATGCACGAGTATTCTCGGGCTTTTAAGTTGTGCGGTTAAAAATGTTGAAAGCTACCGTTCGTTTCAAAGACCCGAGAGTAACAATTTCGGAAGATTTACTGCGGAAAGGAGTGACAGGCAATGAGTAAGAAGAGTGCTCTTCTGGAATGCTTTGCTAGATCATCACCTTTGTCGGTTTAAACGTATTTTTTCTTTGTTAGATCGTACCTTTGTCGGTTTAAACGTATTTTTTCTTTGTTAGATCGTACCTTTGTCCGATTAAGCGCATTTTTTCTTTGTTAGATCGTCACCGTTGTCCGATTAAGCGTCTTTTTTTTTAGTTAGACTTAACAGTATATCAATAAATGAAAATCAAATGCTTCTATATACTGCTAAGTAAGATGTAAACATCTCCCCCTCCTTTTTTCACATCACCCTATTTTGGTGAAATCAACTCCGCCTGGCACATGCGTGAAAGCAAGCAGGGTTTACGTTTCTGAGAATGATCAGTATTCTCTGTTGCTTATATTAGTGTTGTTTATCCTTTTAGATTCGACGGCAGAAGAGCATGAACTACCCATGCACAGTGGAAGAAATAGTTTTCAATTAATAAAAAATCAGTTAATTAATTGTCACAAAAAATTCACTAAAAACTTCCTTATGCTTCACAGTATTTGTGGGCAAAATTTGGAAGAAAATTTATTCAGTAGTCTGGCTTTCTATACTCTACAATATAATTGACGTTTCAGTTTTATCTCTATAGATTCTATCCCATACCGGAACTAGTACTAAATACGGAGAAGTTATTTTTTAAAAATGAGAATTTTTTTGAGGCTGGCGTACTATCTGTAAAGTGTGTCATGCGAAAATCGCTACCATAGACCTGGATTTTCTAAATTAGGCAGGAAGTTACTTTTCGACAAGTAGATGCTCACTAAAAACGCATTTTTCAAAATTTCAATTAGATGATTTAATTAATTTATAATTAATCGAAATTCTAACGCTTTTCCTTGCTACATTCGGAGTTCTATCTCTTCTTCTCGGATTGTACTATTTTGCATTTAGTATCAGCAGTTTTGTTTTATATTTTCGTACTAGCCGGCTTCGGCGACCGGCTTGTTTGCCGGAATATGATTTCAATTGAATCTTGCATCATTTTATATTCATGCTTCTCTTAATAACGTGAATTTTAAACTTCAGATTGCAGTAGATATTTAACCCATGTTCTATTAGTGACCTTGGACTTGTACTTTGCATTGCCTACATAATGTCCCTATCGGAGTCAAGCAACTGACCATGTCATGCAACTTCTAATTCCACGTTGTTGGCACTATTTTCACTTTCTTATTCCTCTTGTAAAATATGCATTTGATTTCAAGATTAAAATGCGTAGCACATTTCATGGCCAGCTGCATGTTAGCTGGATTACAACATGCTGACAAAAGAATAAAAATATAGCAACCATAACCATGCAGCTTGCTGGATATATTTCTTAATGTAAACAACGCAATATCTCGGATAGCTTGGTTTACACATTTCCCAAAAATTTTGATGAAATAAAATAAAAAATCAAAATGTATTAGGATATTATCTCAGATTACAACAATGAAGGAAAAATGCACAATTAAATATTTATTTAAACACTGAAAACAGTTTGAGTTGCGTTGCAACAATGAAAAGTATTGTTGTAAATTATGCCAAAAATATTTTTTTTTAATTTATTAAAATTCGAGAAAATATTGTACTGCAATTTAATTGATATCATTGAAAAGACAATTTTTTGTACTCGTACTTTCATATGGTGTAAAAATGATTTTTGTTCTGTAATATTTTCGGAAGTTATTAAGGAAAAACTCTAAAGTTTCGCTTAATTTTTAATTAATTAAAATTCCAATCAAAGTTTCAGAAAAAGGGCTCCGAGGTGCACATTCCCGCCCTCCAAAGTATGTTTGTGCCAAATTTCGTAGCTCTAGGTCCATCGGTCTGCCCTGTAGAACGCCAACACACACACACACACATTCTTCTTTATTATTAGCAGAGATGAATAATTAACGCTTTAAATTGCCATTTTTTCTAATGGCAGCACATTCATGAGTTTCTGAAATTAGCATTGTTTTAATATTTAAATTTCGGAAGGGTGCAATTGCAAGATATCTTTTAAAATGGGAATTTCGCTTTCTCAGAGATACAGTAAAGTGCTTTTCCCCTTCTCATATCATTAGATCACTCTCGACGGGTACTTATTGTTTTCTTCACTTATTAACAATAAATTTATCCATCACACACTGGGCAATACAATAGAACAATGGAGTGAAACTATCTGCGCAGTGATTGTAGGAGAGGTAGATTAACTTCTCGAAGGAAATCACATCTTAGTGGTTTAAAGATATAACATCTGTGCCTGTCTGCACGCAGCTAAAACAATTACCCGCAAGAAAAATGTTGAAAAAGAAATTCATTTAACTATACGGATAAAATGGATGTGGTTTCCATTACAATTTTATAAGATGGGAAGCGAACACTTCTAAGACTGCGTGTTATTCAATGGCAAGAAATTTACCTATTATTTCCCATAGAGTATGAATAATTAGATTGCAGGAACACGTAGTTCCTCATTATACGGAGCGCCCACTATAATCTTGGCCCAATAGCTAATTTCTAAACCTTTAGAGATAGGCACACGGTTCCAAATGGAAAAAGGATTTGAATAACGTGCGCAAATTATATTTTATGTTCAGTCAATAAATGCACCGTTGAAAATTCTTAATTTCTCTACAGCACTCCGGTCCTATTAGTCATGTTTAGTAAAATATAACTGACGCATTAACATTTTAAACAGAAAAGTTCCGCTCACTAGCTCACCGAGTTATGAAGCTTTGAATATTGCTATTTGAAACTATTTCAATGACCACCTAGAGGAAGATCCACCAATAGATGGGCGGCTCTTGCTAGAGGTGGCCGTTGATTAGCTTAAAATAATGAAAGTAAAGGCTTCATAACTCGGTCAGTTTTAGTCGCGGAAGAGCAGAACTTTCTGGTTTAAAATGTGTGTTAAGAATATTTTACTAAACATGACTGATAAGACCGGGGTGCAGTATAAAAATTTAGACTTCATAATTTTTTCAGAAGTATATTTTTTGACTCAAAAAGTATAAAATATAGTTTCTTTGCGCCATTTTTGCAAATGGAAGTACATGCCAGTCTCTAACGGTTCAGAAATCGATTACCGCGGACACCCTTTATAATATAGCACTTGCGCTTTCATTCATAAATTTCTGCTGTAGATATAACGAGAATATATTCATCGAGATCATTTGAACTCTCAGCTGTAGAGGTAAAACACTGAAAGTTGAGCACTTAACTATAATGTATTAATCACATAACGTATTTCAGAACATCATTATCTAGATTTGGAGCCCTGTTATCCGTATTAAAGAGCACACTTGAATCTAAGAGCATATAGAAATTTTAGATAACAGTATGTATCGATCTCGAATGGCTTAAAATCAGGAGCACTTAATTGACTCACTGACTGTGTTCAGGTCAAAATATTGATCATCATTAAAATCTTCAAATTATTCATTAGAGGATAAGTTGTATTAGTCTAAGCAGCGGTATTTGCTGTAGAAGGTAGTTATTTAAGACCTTCATTAATGGTTTTCGTAGATCCTTTATTCTAACGTAACATATTGTAAGGAATAGAATACTTGAAAGATATTTCAGCTAAGTTCTTCCAAAAGATCGAGGTATAATCTATAATATATGTATCGAGGTTCCTAATCGAGGTATCTTCCAAAAGACACCCCGATTAGCAACGAATTCCTCCACGATCTATAATCCAGCTATTCCCAGTTCAAAGAAAAGGCTTCGTGCCATTTTGAAATGAACAGTTAAGGGAAGATTCATTTTATTTATTTACAACCCGCTCCGGCCCAGCCTACCCAGGAGGGTGTAAGGCCTTCCACAGGCCGGAGGGGAAACATAAAACAAAAGAAATGAACTACATTAAAAAGAGTTTACAAAGAACCCCAAGGTGAGCAAAACAGTTTAAAAATCATCGCTTACAACAGTGAACTGAAAAAAAAGATAAAGAGCAAAAACGCAAATCACAAAAAGATAAAGAGCAAAAACGCAAATCACAAAAAGATAAAGAGCAAAAACGCAAAGGAGCAAAACACAAAAAGCTTAACATTAAAAACACAAGGCATAAAAAGATTAAGAGCAAAAACACAAAACGCAAAAACCAGAGGGCAAAAACACAAAAATCTTAACATTAAAAACACAAAAAGATTAAAAGCTGAAACACAAAACGCAAAAACTCAAAGAGCAAAGACGTAAAAAACTAAACATTAAAAACACAAAACACATACAAAAGATAACCAAGTTAAAATCAATAGTATTAGGTAAGGGAAGATGTGTCTCTTCTTAATTGTTGTTCCATTTCTGAACCATTTAAATTGTTCGCCAAATTGTTCCATTTTCCAGATCGCGCTGCGTCGTGCGCATCAATGCCACGTGCGTGAACACCTAACTAGTATTACCTAATTAAAATAAT
Organism: Araneus ventricosus; assembly: GCA_013235015.1. Classification (NCBI taxonomy): domain Eukaryota; kingdom Metazoa; phylum Arthropoda; class Arachnida; order Araneae; family Araneidae; genus Araneus; species Araneus ventricosus. The sequence goes on from BGPR01030352.1 coordinate 9,162, forward strand.
TTTTGCCATGATAAAATTTGTAGGCTGGATACTATCTGTAAATTGGTCTATGTGACACGCGTGACGTGAAAATCACGCAAAAAGCTCCACAGGTTAGACCGCTGGACCTGCAGCTGCCAAAGTTGGCCCGTAGTTACTTCTTGGATAGTAAGTGCTCACCATGAAAAGGTTTCTCAACAGCTTAATCAGATTTCTAATTAATTAAAAATTAATAGAAATTTTAACTCTTCTTTTTCAATAATTCGGAGCATATTATTACACGAAAACCATTTCAGCTTTAGTGATGAGAAATTTATTTCTGTACAATTCTTTCTCTAATATTACTAAAATATTTTTAAAAAATATTTCAAAGTATATTTTGCAACGATTCTTACTTCTCATCTTTGTCCGCTATTACTTTTTAACTCCTCCGCAACTTTAATTCCCTTTTATAGCATTTTATTTATTTTATATTTTGCAACGGTACTTTTCGTTGTTTCAATTGCTGCAAGTGCGTTGCGAAGATATTAAATACCAGTGGCTTGGCGACCGGGGTGCAAGGGGGGGGGGTGGAGTACAGATGCCCAGGCACCAATTGCAGAGGACGCCATGGAGACAAAACAATACTGCGTTTATGCCAGTTTCAGAGAAGAATATGATAAGGCAGCGTAGAAATAATCCCGTGCACCGGGCTGCATTTCAGCTCGCTAAGCTACTGAACGGAGTTTTCTTTACGGAGCACCGCGAAGATGCGAAACATCCGAAATTCACCTCCACGTCTAATTAAGGTTTGGTCTTTTAATTAAATTAGTCATATAATAATTCGAATTTGAGATATTAAATCACACGAAATGATTGATGGGAGGTTAAGCAACTGGTGAAGACTCGAGTAAAAAGAAAATCATACCATTTCCCTGGCGCACCTTACCTTCGCTACGCCACTGGCAATGGCGACAAAACATTTCTTTTTTTCACTTTTTAAAGTCAAATATGATGAGGGGCCAAAAAAGTACCATTCCCCGGGCGCCGTTTACACAAGCTGGGCCACTGATGATGAAGGAAGGGGAGGGCGAAAAATTCACATTATGACCCTCCCACCCTCGCTAAGCCACTGTTAAATACATTTTTGAGTGCACGTTATTGCTGCTATAGAATTAAGAATAAATTTTTAAAAATAATCTAAAGACAGACGAATCGAGCCTAAAACATCATCATGCAACGATGTTTCGGATGAGAGGTTCGGTTCTCCTTTATTTATTTATTTTTTAAATAATTCTCGAGCGAGTAAGTAAAAATAAATAATAGCTTCTTTAAGTTTATTATTAACCAATGCCTCGGCGCATTTCAAAACACTGGATCTTTCTTTAACGCAGCACTGATTTTAGGCTGACATTTTCTGGAAATTCGGTGAGTTTGAACAGGATTCGACGTAGGGATGGGAAAAACCTTCCGGTTTTAACCGAAAACCTGTTTTTTTTTTCGGTTAACCGGGGGGTTTTTTTTCGGTTATTTTTTGTCCCGGTAATAACCGGTTATTTTTTTAAATCCAGTAACCGGGCAAAAAACTGGATCGGAAAATAGGCTCGATTTCAGGTTCGAGTAAAGTAAAATTTACTAGGTTACGAAGCTTTGAATTTCATCATCTTAGGCCTATCAACGACAACCGCTTCCTCGAGGCGTCTGTTGGTTGGCGGATGACTGAAAGACTCCTTATGAACAGATAAATATTGGCAAATGAATTGATTTCCTGTAAAAGCAGTATTAACAAAAGATTTTGTCTACAAAAGGCGTTTGTTTTTTTATTAAAAAAACCGAAAACCGGTTATTTCAAAAACCTGTTATTTTGAGCAGTTATAACCACCAGGCTACACCTGAATAACCGAAAACCGGTTCTTTTCGCAATAACCGCCATCCCTACTCTCGACTAGAAATGAACCTTATCCTAGAAAAGAGTAAAAAATGTCCATGTAAAGATTGCGGTCTCATCTCTTTTCCATAAATGCTGCACATATCGTTATTCCATATAGGAGAGAGATCGCCGAAGTTGGACCGGTATTACAGCTTCAGTTCTATTCAACATTTGGGCCACAAAATGGGCAAATTATGTTGTAAAGATGCAAATGGGGAGTGTGAAATCATTTTTAAGAGAAAGCGCCTCGTGGATACAGTTAGAGAACAAGCTTCTCGATTTAGATATCAACAGATAAATATTTTAACAAAAGACTAGCAGGTTTACGCCTTTGGGCTGTTTAACAGTAAGCAACAAAATATATTGTTATATACTCAGATAGTAAACTGTCTTGGCTTTAGTTTACTGTGATAGTTTTATTAAAATAGTTTAAAGGTGAGGTAAGGGAAATTTTTACTCTCGGATATACTCTCAACTCGTTTTCTCATATCTTTTCGAATTTGATATAAAAGTTTGTTATTTTATTGTTTTTCTATTATGTTTACTGCTTCTTTATATATATATATATATATATGATATATATATATATATATATATATATATATATATATATATATACTATATATCTTATATATATATATATATATATATATATATATATATATATATATATATATATATATATATATATATCATGTTGTTGTAACATTGAAATAAAACAGACCGAGTTATTAACTAATGTCTTTTTTATTATCGGAGAGTGGCGGAATGTACGTACATCATGCTTTAAGTTTTCACGCCAAAGAAGAACAGAAGATCCTCTTTTTCTCAGGTAGGGATTTAACACATAGACACGTGATCAAAGTAGAGAGGAATAATAGCTATTTTTAGTATATTACGTAGGTGTTTTAGGAAAATGCATGGCGTCAATAAGTCGCTGATTTCGCGATTTGTGTGCGCGTGAAAACGATTAAAATATTCTTTTAGTAATAAATATGTCAAAACGAGAGATTTAATAAACCTCCAGAGCGGGAAAAGAACGAAACTGGAGTTTTAGAAAAGTGATTTTGGAATATATAATATTAGAATTTGAAATAAAATTAAGCGAGATTATTACATATATATGTATATTGTAAAAAAAGTATTGTCGTAACCCAAAATTTCGAAATAAACATAAAAATAAAGTGAACCTTGAATTAAAGATAAATAAAACTATCTGTTTTAAAGATAAATAAAGATATCTGTTTTATATAGAACAGAAATTTTAATGAAAGCTTTCGATTCGAGATGAATTTCTAAATTACTATTATTTAAAAATCAGACATTAAGCACTCATTATCAATGTTTCCGCGACCAAAAAATTTATATGCAAGATTCACTTGGGAACTGAACCATAGCTTAGAAGCCCCTATTTTAAATTATACAGACGGGATTACATGTAAATTTATCTATCATGAAAGATCACTTATAAAATGAACATTAACATAATGCACTATACTGTTTTATTTTTTGACAAATCTCATAATAAAAAAGTATTTCTCCAAAAATCTATAGAAACACTGCCTCTAAGTCTTCCATAATTTAGCTCGAGGTTCCTTACCAAATTTAAAAACGAGCACTTTTAAAAGTGTCATCTTCTACGTCAACTAGACAAAGCAAAACAGGACTTTCGAAGAAAAGGAAAATTTGGGAAAAATTAACTTGTCCCTTCTCTCCTCCTGTTCCTGTCACTTCGCTTCCTCACCACCAGCCTCGCGGATGTACAAGGTCATTATTTATTCTTGATCGGTAATTAATGAAATTAATTCCCCTTGAAATTAGCGAAGGGCTTACAGGGCTCTCACATCTTTGCCGCTTTTTCAAAGATTCGCCCAACATCTTTAATCCCTTCAGACTCAAAAATGGAGCTGTTTTTAATCTAAGGCTTTCCGGTCTGCTACGAAATTATTTCTACCCGAGAATTTTTGGGAAAATATTTTTACGAATACGCAGCCATACTCTCCTGAGATTTAGAAGATGCGCGCTGTCGATGCTTCTGTTTTCAGCAAAGGCTTTTTATTGACGACGGATTTTGAATCATAAATTTAAATTAGTTTTAAACCTTAATTACTCTCTTAAATCTCGTTTCTTCACTGCTTAGAAGAAAGAAGAAGAACAAAAAAAGAATTCCCATCATCCGTTTGGTTTAAATTCGTAAAAATATGAATGGAGAAAATCGTCTGCAGAAAGAAAGACTCTTTAAAGAAAAGATTAAGTATAATCCTTTTCGTTGGATTGTTTTTAGAAGTCAAAGTATTCATTTTTAGACAGCGATAAGAAGGTTTTTCTTGTGAGATCGTTTCAGAAAATATTTTTTTAGTATTAATGATTCATATTTTCTCCAAGATTGCCCTCACATTTTTCATCCTCGGTAAATGTTGCCGCAAACTATGGAACTCGGAACTGTTAGTTTACTTAAAACTTCTCGTTTCTCATAAGAACAGTATTCGAATGTAAGAATATTCGTTTGTTCGGTTTAACTTAAATGCTTATAAATGATTTAAGAATAGCATAAAAAGTCATTGTAATGATTTGTGTTTTTTGTTCGATATGCGAACTTTTAATTACCTGCCTTTTGTTTGTTTTGTAATATCAATAAAAAGATGCGATACTTTCTAATAATAGCATTAAATTGCAAAATCAATTTAAAGTAAAAGAGAGTGTTGTTAGATCTTCTTTTTATCTTATTTTTTGTAGAAGTCCTTCATATTCTTAAATTGCCATTTGCATTTCTAGTTACTAGGATCCTACAATGCTAGGGAACAAGTTATGTGAAAATATGACAATAATACATAGGCTATTGGTTTAAATGGAGGCTTATGACTACAGGTAATTGCATTGGTCATTTAATTAGATTCAGACAGTTGCTGAGCAGAACTATTCCACGATCTGTTTATAACAACTATTACTTTAACAGGAAAATATTTTGCATGAAACCAGTCACACAACCTAAGCGTTGCTGAAAGATTTTTCAAAATTGATTTTAATATATACTATAATTTAAAATCAATCTAACAATGTTTACACTTTACAATATTGCCTGGCAAAGAAATTTAATTCTTTTGAAATGAGAGTGAAATTCAAAACATTTTCACCAGAAATTGTAATTCTATTGGATGGAATTTCTACAAAATATCTACTATGTACGTTAGTGGTACTTTTAGAAACATACTATAGATTTAAAAGATTATTTTACAGTTAAATTAATTATTAGATGAATTATTTCTACTTTGCTTATTTAGAAATCCAAGAGTTATCACTATTCAGTTGCCATATTTATTTAATTTTTCTTAACACCCCATCAGTCGTAATATCTAATAGATATGCATTACAGTACGGTCGCCAAACTATAATTTTTTAGTCAATAACTCGCCAAATATGGCAATCCACAAAATTTCAGTTGCCATCTTACAAAACCAAAAAATTAATTTTTTCTAAACGATATTTCATTTTTTCCCCGCTATCCAATGTGGCGACCATTTGGCAAGTATTTTAATGGTTGGCGCACATTTCGTGAGCTTGGCGAAGAAACCGTACCGTAATCAAACATCCTTTCGCTGGTGTGGCGTGGAAGTTCAGGAAGAGGGGTGCCGACATAGATGTCCACCACAGATGGATGTTTTACATAGATGTTTACCACAGCTCAAAATGACAAGTTTCTCCCCAAAATATCCTTCGTGGATGTTAAGTTAACTAATCTAAACCATCTAAAACGGGAAATTTGGCAGAGAAACAGGAAGCCGCTTTCCCCTTTTTCAATCATTGGAAGATGGATGATCCCGTTCGGCCGCCCGTGGAGTTACCTATTCTTGGCTTCTTTCGTTAATAAAAAACTTAGTCATCATACATTGGGTGATACAATAAGGCAGGGAAATAAAACTATCTACTAGGTGACTAGAGAGAGTACACATATACTATTTTCATGTGGAAAGTGGAGTCTTAATGGTTTAGTGATGCATTGTTTTTGCCAACCCCTAAACTGAGGGAAATATTCTACTGGTAAAGCTCTTGTTCCGCCAGTAAGAAAACAGTCAATTTAAAACAAACAACCTGTAGAAGCACTCAAAAGGTTCTATCAAGCCCTATGGATTCCTATACTGTGATAAATGCGCAAACTCCATACCAATGAAGTCGCATGCGCGCCACCAATAAAGCAGAGCCGCAGTGTGGTGTGAACTGAGAAGAATCAGTCTGAGATTAGACACGAGAAGGTGTCGCTTGCAGCTTTTTTAGAGCGCACGGGAAGAGCAAATAGTGCATCGATCTGAGAAAAAAACCAGCGCGAGTGGCCTCCCCTAAACTTTCTCGTATACTTCTAAAAATTCCCCTCCCCCTGAGTGGATAAAAAATTCGAATCTGCTCTATTCCATAAGCGCAACAAGTTTCTAACACGTGAAAATGACAAAACAAACGGAAATAAAATAATCCGAGCAGGATCAGAATTCGCCAAAAGGGAGAAAAAGGAACAAAAGGGAAGAAAAAAGCGCCAAGCAGGAGTCCGTCATGAAAGACGCTTAATATCATGCACAGAAGATTGCTTCCAGTACGCATGCGCGTGGAGACCACGGATTCGTTTCAAAAGTTAAATGCGTACCTATTTTCCACTTTTACCGTCTCAAGGACAAAGTGACGTAATCCTTCCGTGTGCACAGGGATTACTACCAGAAATTGCTACCAGTACGCATGCGTATGGAGATAAAAGATTTGTTTGAAAAGTAAACAAGTATGCGATTATACAGACCGACAGACAGTCAACCCATCGACGGATTTGGCCCAAAATTTCATACGGACATACATTCATGACGATAAAACTGTGTATTAAATTTTATCCATCTGGCTTTTCAAGTTTTTGAGTTATAGCGTTCACATGACAGCGGACATACAGACAGACAGACTTCCCGTTGACGGATTTTCTCCAAAATTTGATAGAAACCTACAAGTTATGTTTAAAGACCACATACCAAATTTCATCCCCGTAGCTGTAATAGTTTTCGAGTTATCGTGTTCACAGACAAACATAATTCCCAAATTGTGTTTTTCGGACTCAGGGAGGTCTAAAACGTGGAGATTCGTGAAAATCTAGAGTTCGAATTTTTTGACGATTACAATAATTTCTCTTTGTGTACTTCATATACGAGAAAGTAAAAAGAAAGGAAGAAAAAAAAAACTGATGATGCAGCATGAAAGAAGGAAATATTCCTGTCGATATTTTGAAATGAATATATTTGATGAACCATTTGTTCAACCAACCATTTGTTTACCAACTGTAAGTACTTGCGCGGTCTGTGTATACATCTGCATTGTGAATAAGAATATATGAAGACTTTTCCAATGGACTTCGCAGTCATTCAGTCAGCTTTATCTCATTTTAAACATGGCGGACAAACAACAACGTCGCTTTTCGCTTTGAATTAAGCCTACTCGCCAAAAGAAGGCGAACATGCAACCCTAAACTCCCAAAACTAAATTCTGTTAATGATTAACTGATAATCTAAAGTTTTCTTCTTTTAAGTGCTCTGTATTTTTGATATGTGAATACCTAATGTTAATTCTTTTAAAAGAGTTAGTACTCTAACTCAGAGAGGAAATGAATTATATTCGCAACGGACATTTCAAAAGCTTCTCCTGACCCAGCTCCAAGCTAGACGACCCTCCAGAAATCAAGTGCTATTCAACAGAATTTCATAATTCGTATTTTATGTCCATTCACTTCCTAGGGTGCAGCATCATCTCAATTATTTACCGGCGACTTTCGGAGCATTAAGTGCATCGCTATTAGCGAAATTGCTTTTACACTCAATGCCCAAACAGAGTATCATTTGTGATACCACATATAAATCCTCCTGACTCGAGGGAAGACACAGGATAATGATAAGATGTGTCGTATATTATGCACTAATAACTCAGGAAATTCTTGAAATTATTCTGTTAATTGGTCTCTTCGGAATTAATCCCGCAGGAATGAAAATTAGCGAACTGAATACATTAAAGATTTGCTTGCTTTACTTATGGTTATTTAATTCGGAAGCAATTAAGTTTTATTGACCGCATTCTTGAGTTTCAGAAGAGTAAACAACGCTGGTTTGAAATAATTAACTTTAAATTAAGTGACTTAAATTATCTTATTTATATCAACTTATATTAGCTACTTTAAAAATATTATTTCAGATATTTGTTTGCGGTTATTAAGCAAAATAAGACTTTATTGCACTGAAAATCAGTTTGAGTCTTCAAAAGTTCGACCTCATGAGTTTCCTTAATTATAACTATTTTAAATCAGTTTCTTTTATTTTCTTCTGAATGACTGTTTTAAACATGTTCGTTTCTACAAATAAAGAAATAGGTTTTTACGCTCACGCACATGAAGTGCACAAAAAATATATTGTAATTGTCAAAAAATTTGACTTCGAGAATACGATGATTCTCTCCGTTTTTAGACCTCCCTAGTTCGGATGTTGTAATTTAGACACTAATTGCATCAGAGCAGATGATAAAACAAGTAATCTGACGAATTATCACATGATCTTTGATTTCTTTGAAGCTCATTAAACATTTGATTCCACATAAGAAATTATAAATCTAATTTTTCTATATCTAAAAAAGAACTTCTTTTTTCTAATAGAAAGACAAAAGTTTAATCTATCGTAAAAATGGAAATTATTAATTTAATTTTTCATGAATAAAACTATTTAATTAAAATTTAGTTCCAAAGTGTTTTATGTAAATGCCGTCGTTTGTGTGGATGTGTTTTTCTAGTAATTATCATCTACCAATGGTGTAAATAGTTTGCGATTATCTCAGTTTCGTTTGAACACATATGATACTTTTACATTTTCTTTCATTTACTCATTAACAATGCTTGAGGTTTGCAAAATATCGGGGTATTTTCCCCTCGCTACTTATTTTGTCCCACTGAAACTTATTTTACAAGCAACCAGGAAAACAATAATTAAAATATTGCAGCACATTTTCATACGATATGCTAAAATTATGCTTCATCCATGGGAACTTCAGCATTCTCGGAGGAAATTACATTTTTTCCCCTTTTTAATTTGATGCATCTTTGGTGTGAAAACGGGGCTTCTACCATTCACAACCACGCTTTGGCGCAGCATCAAAGTTTCATGTGATGTTAGAAGAAGGCTTCTTCGCAGAGGAGCCCTTTCAACGTCAATGTAGTAGTTCTCTGCTAGATGTCTGAAGTCCCCTTTTAACATCAATCGATTCATATATGAATTTTTCAGACTGTACGTTACAATGACGTTTGATGGATACGGATGGGAATGGTTGTTGTGATCTCTATTGAGATGAAATTTTTCAGGAAATGAGTAACAACTTTTGATTTCTTCCCATTTTTAAAATAAATTAAACATTTTTATATTATTTATAGCCCAAAATGTTAATAATCAAACTCAAATCAAATCAAACTTTAGCTTTTGTACCTGACAAATCAAACTCCTGTCCTGCCATACCATCAAATCAACTCCTGCACCATCATACTGTCCATTTTATTTCAATCAACACATTTTTTAAACATATTTTTCGATATACAGCTTTATCATATTATTTTCCCAAAACTAAATTTCACCTGCTACAGAAGATATTCTACATACAAGACACCACTTCTGCAACT
>BGPR01030353.1:0-13146 GCA_013235015.1 Araneus ventricosus
TTACAATACTTTCTCTTTGTATACTTCGTCTACGAGAAAGTAAAAAGCAAAACATAACGAGCAATTAGATGCTAGAAGACATATACAGTTACGTTTATTATGTGACTGTGACTTTACATGAAAAGACACAACCAGACATGAGTAAAAAATATATAAATGTGATATTTTAAGTTTTTAACTTTCTCAAATCATTTTTAAAGACCCCTAATTTTTAATTAATTCTACTTCCATCGTAATAAGCCACTACGACTTTCATTTCACGAGTCTTCCGGGAAAATCCCCTTTTCACCGTATGTAAGCTCTCAGCGCATTGTTAACTGCCCTTTTGATTCAAGCACGTAAGCTGACAACAGCGCGCCGCTAGGGCGTAACCCCTTTAATCCTGGTCATGGAACTACGCATAAAATGATCCCTTTACCTATGAGAAGGTAATCTATCTTCAATGATTGAATAAAAGAAGATGGAATCAACTGAAGTCTTTTCCTTGATTCAGATATTCTACATTTCACCTTTAATAAAGATGTTTCATATGTCTATCCTATTAAAATTCGAAGGTAAACAAACATATGTATCTTCTCACGAACCACTGAATCCTGAAAATAGCCGTAAGTACCAAAAGATGGAAAATAATCCAAGGAATCCATTTCGACTATTAAATTCCGAAATTGTAATTAGTTGAAAAGATATTAATTAAAAACGTCAAAATGAATGAATTGACGTGCTGCCATCTATTGGCAGCGTGGTGAATTCATTCAAGGCGGATTCTCTTTTTTCCCTATTATTAGTTTTCGCATCCGGTGTTGCATTTTTTTTTATTTATTTAACGGGAGTTGGTATTTCTTTTTGAGCGAGCTTCATGCTTTTTTTCTTTCTTTTTTGTATTAAAGTGTTTAACTTCGTAACGTTTGTTAGGAAAAGTAAGTGACAATATTTGTTCATTGTAGAGAAAAACGGAGGCCGGGCATATGAAAATATATGGATCCCAAGGTGTCACGTGACCTCATTTCTCTCCGCCCGGGAATATCCTATTATTCGCAATAGCCCGTGCAACGCCGGGCCACACAGCTAGTATATATATCTATATTTCTATTTTTATTGTTTCTTTTTTAAATAATTTCAGACATGACTACGAGAAAGTGATACAATGGAAACGTTTTTAAAACATGTTAATAAATATTTATGTTTAAATTTTTTTTTAATATTAACGCAGGCAAAATATTTTTCTTTTAATTGCAAACTTTAAGCCGCGTGGATACCCGGATTGCCTGAATGGATAATATGCAGCATTTGCCACTAGCTTAACACAGAAAAAGATCAATCTATAATTTTGTTAAAAAATTATTAACTAATGCATCTGTTAAAATGACTATCAAAAGGTTTTTCATTATAGTGATTGAAAAATATCTAGGTAAAGATCAAATTCGAAAAGATGCGTACCGATTTTCCGCTCTTGCCGGCTCAAGGACAAACTGACGTAATTCGCTACTCCGTAATGAAATTCCGTTCCTTTCTTCCAGTACGTATGCGCTTGGAGATGACGGATTCTTTTCAAAAGTAAATTATACAGACCGACAAACAGTCAACCCTTTGACGGATTTGGCCCAAAATTTTATACGGACCTACATTCATGACGATAAAACTGTGTACCAAATTTTATCCATCTAGCTATTCAAGTTTTTGAGTTATAGTGTTCGCATGACCGCGGACAGACAGGCAGACTTCCCGTTGACGGATTGTGTCCAAAATGTGATAGAAACCTACAAATTATGTTTAAAGAACACATACCAAATTTCATCCCCATAGCTCTAATAGTTTTCGAGTTATCGTGTTCACAGACAGACAGACATGATTCTAAAATTGTGTTTTTCGGGCTCGGGGAGGTCTAAAACGTAGAGATTCGTCAAATTCTCGAGTTCGAATTTTTTTGACAATTACAATACTTTCTCTTCGTATACGAGAAAGTAAAAAGGTAAAATAAACGATGATGCACGAGTCCAATTCGTCAAAATTTGCCAAGGATTCATGAGGCATGAAATTTAATAAATTAAATTATTACCACAAAACGAATAATCTACTTATTGTCTTTGATCTTGCTTAAAAAATAGCTTGTTTACTTTCTAGTATATGAAGTATTATACAAAGAGAAAATATTGTAACCGTCAAAAAATTCAACCTCAAGTATTTGATTAATCTCCACGCTTTAGATCCGAGTTCGAAAACATCAGTTTATAGAATAAGGTCTGTGTGTCTGTTTGTTAACTCTATAGGTCAAAAACTAACCAAGCAAGTTTAGTTTAGTTATATTTGTCTATACTTATAGAAGGAGATATTTGTGTGTGTGCGTACGATGTCCAGACGAATCTATCGCATTCACAGCCATGAAATTTGGCACACAGGTAGTCGTAATGGTGACTCAATGCACCTCGAAGCCGGAATTTTAAAATTTAATCTAGAAAAATTTTTATTTAATGTTTTGTGCTTTTTGGGTGATTTTTGAAACATTTTTGTCCACAGTATACTTTCTGATTTTAGTTCGAAAAAAATTGATACATCATCGGATAGAATAAACAGTTTTCTTTCTAATGAAATTTGTTTTGAGCTTCAAACGTAATTTACTGAATTTTGCGAAATTTTTAAAAAATAGTCAGTTTTGCCATCGAAATTGTATTTTTGTTTTTGAATTTGCTGCATCCGACGTTCTATTTTTATTTTAAATTTTATATGTCTGTATGCGATGTCCAGAAGAATCTATCGCACTTACAGATATGAAATTTGGGACACAGGTAGTCGTAATGGTGTCTCAATGCACCTTGGAGCCGAATTTTAAAATTTTATCTAGGAAATTTTTTATTTAATATTTTGTGTTGTTTTGGGTGATTTTTTCGCACTAATTTCTCAATAGCATGGCTTCGAATAATTGTACAAAAAATAGATACACCATCAGAAAGAGCAAACGATTTCCGTTCAAATGAAGTTTGTTTCGTACGTCTAACGTAATTGACTGAATTTTGAGAAATTTTTGAAAAATAGTCACTTTTATGTTAATTTTTCATTCGGATTTCATAAAATCCTTGCATCCGAAGTTCTAATAACGCTATCATTTTCAATTTTTTTCAGCTTATAACTGGAACGTTTCTGTCGGATTTAAAACAAGACCGGTTAAAATATTTTTTTCCGTTTTTATAAAATTAATTTTTCCCTGGTCAGTTCAAAGAGGTTTCTTTCTAGCGAGATTTCTCCCGTGAGGCTTTCTCCGGAGACTTCCCATATTGCATTGTTGCAATTTCATTGGCTGATGAGTGACCTTCCCCGCGGCAGGTGACGTCATATAGTTTCAATTCCCAGCAAGCATTTCTACAATCCGATTCCTTCCCCGCGGTACGTGACGTCATTACTTTCGCGTTCTGAGCGGAGATTCCTACAATTCAAAAATCATTGTCGAGAGGAAAAAGAAGCGGGTATACTCAATAATATATATTTTTTTGTTTTGATTTCGTTCTCAAAACTTTCATTTATGTAATTGTATGTGGATTTTTTTTTTTTTTTTTTTCATTTTGAAGTCCTGATTCCACGGCCAATGCCATTAGCGTACTGCTGTCGGAAGTGTCTTAACATGTTTCTTTGTCTCGCATATTTTGCTTGCTGTCTAATAATGATTTTCACGTTGCAATTTTTTAATATTGTTTTGGATCAAGTACTCATTACTGTTTTCCTACCGTTCAAATATCATTATCGCGAAGAAAAATAAGCGGGAAAATCAATAATGTGTATCTTTTGTTTTGATTTGGTTTTCAAAACTTTTTCGTGTCATTGTGGACGTTTTTTTTTTGTTGTTTTGTTTTGACGTGAAAACGTCTTTCCGCTCGTTACAGTGATAGTCGGTCCAACTTTCTTGTGTGACAAAATACCGTCCGATTTGAATCGCTAATAACTACGAGACTAATAATGCGAAAAGAATGGTGGACCCCACAACGGATAGATCTTATCTGTGAGATTTTGTCGCATAGTATTTGTTTTACCTGTGACGTCACCGTACCAGTATAGGCGCATGCACACGATTGTTATGAATTAGCTTTATGTAAGGTTATAAATACGTGTAGAGTGGAAACGCGTTTAGCTAGGAAGTTGATTCTGGTGTCAGTTTAAAGAGTTTGAGGAGTATTACTAGGACCCAAAGTGGGGCAATAGAAGTATCAGAATATAAGTAAAAATCGGTATAATTGAAAATTTCAAACTCCGCATGTGTTTTTATTATAACATGCAGAGTTTTCTTTCGAACTGTACGAAACTTACAGAATACTTGACAATACGTAAAAGAAACATTGTATTAAAATTTGAATTCACAAATTTGAATATTGCGGGAAATATGAGCATTTGTAGTAAATAATGTTTTACTGCACATACGCGAAATGTAGTTCTATATACTGTCAACAGATGGCGCCATCAAAAGCTACTCTAAATAAAACATAAGAAAGACGCAGTTCACAAAGTTTATCACATGTAGCAAGGGTTTGTGGTAGCTTGTGATTTATCTATTCTGTAACCATTATACTACTCTGTGTCAATATCGTATTAAAGAGATTGATAATTAAATTACATATTAATACGAAACATTTGTTTTATGATTTTATCCCAACGTTTTCCCGAAAAATCTACGCCGCGGACCCGAACTGCGCCTTTCTTATGGTCCCCCCCCCCTTCATTTTGTTTAAGTCCTGATTCCACGGGCAACGCCGTGCGCGTACTGCTAGTTAGCAACTATAATAGCGGTCGTTTTGAAGCAACACGAGTGCTATTTTGGAACGGCCCTCGTAATTTTTAACCGCGGTCGGATGACAAGGAAGGCATCTGAGCTGGTTTTCCTTTCTCCAAATTTCCGCACCACACTAGCGGGAGGACGTTTGGACCCCTAAGTAAGATTTAACTTGCAAGAGGCCCACATACACAGCGAATTTTCTTTGGAAACAAGCCTAGCAAGATAATTAATATTTAATATGGTCTTGATGCCAAAATGGGAGATTTGTATCAAATTTTGGACTCAAAAGGCCAAAGAGAATATGTCCAAAATGTATACTCGATTTACTTCTATATTTCGAAAGGTAACACAAAACGCGTTATACTAATGTGTAAGTATGCGAGAAAATCTCAGGAAAAACAGTCCCGCCAATTAAAATTTAAATTTACAAAAAAGTGAGGTCTATGAGACAATACGTCCCGTTTTCAGATAGACTGTCCAGTTGTCCTCAAACACAACTTCGTGATGCCGAAATGTCCCGTTATCAGAAAGAGCCACCCACGGAAACAATCTATATATATACAGTCGACGCTCGTTATAACGACCACACATTATAAAGACCATTCCATTATAATGACCAGTGATGAAATCCCCAACTGTGTTTCCCTATGCACTCTATGTTATTTTACTTCCGGTATAACGACCATCCAGTGTCGTCTAATCCCAATACAACGTCCGAATTCAGAGGACACTCTTCCCGGTATTTTTCCAAAAAAGAACATGTTCCTAAACATAAATGACCTTGATTATTGTATTGCCTAGCTTCGAAGATGTAGAGTCTTTAAATTACCGCTCACCACAGCGCGGAAATTAGAATAGCCTAGAATAAAAAATGTTTCAAGTGCTTATTGAGACACTAAAATGTTTTATGGAAAGGTAAGAAAATACAGAACATTATTTATCATCTTTAACTGAAATGGAAAATTTTGTTTTGCAAAAATCACCTATGCAGAAAAGACAAACAACCATTTCTGATTTTTTCTTTAGAAAATAAATGTTTTGAAAGTAGATAACACCCTTTATTTTCTACTTTAAAATCTATTTTAGAAATCTATTTTTTAATTAATAAAATTTTATTTTTAATACCAATGATAAAAATAATTTGAGTATTTAGTTGGAATCTCTTTAAAAATCGCCTATTTTTACGGAACTGCTGAGCGTTCATGTGTACATTTTTTTAATTATATCCACTATAGCGACCCTCGTTATAAAGACCTTTCGCTGTGGGACGCAGAAGGTCGTTATAACGAGCGTCGATTGTATATATAATTGTCCACACGTGGAAGTAACGAGGGTGGAGTTAGAAATAAACACGCCCCTTTGCTATACGTCATTAACGAATGCGCAAATCCACGTCAAAGAACTCAGACAGGTTTTTTTTTATTAAAGCTAAACAAAAAGATCGTAAATTTCACTTATTCATGCTGGATAAAATGACTTCATCTGTTTCATTCCTTTTTTATTTTCATTATACCCTCGGTAAAGTTATTTATGAAAACGAAAGTTCGTGGCAATTGATTCATGGCGTTTTTTACTTTCTCGTATACGAAGAATACAAAGAGAAAGTATTGTAATCGTCAAAAAATTCGAACTCGAGATTTTGACGAATCTCCACGTTTTAGACCTTCCTGAGTCGAAAAACGCAATTTTGGAATTATGTCTGTCTGTCTGTGAACACGACACCTCGAAAACTATTAGAGCTACGGGGATGAAATTTGGTATGTGGTCTTTAAACATAATTTGTAGGTTTCTATCAAACTTTGGACAAAATCCGTCAACGGGAAGTCTGTCTGTCTGTAAGTTCGAGGTCATGCGAACGATATAATTCAAAAACTTGAATAGCTAGATGGATAAAACTTCGTACACAGTTTCATCGTCATGAATGTAGGTCCGTATAACATTTTGGGCCAAATCCGTCAACGGGCTGACTGTCTGTCGGTCTGTATAAGCGCATCTCCAACGATCCTGCTATCTCCACGCGCATGCGTATTGAACGCAATCTTCTGTGCACGATATTTATCGACTCCTGCTTGGCGCTTTTTTTTCATCCGATTCTCCATGCGCATGCGTACTTGGTAGCAATCTGTGCACGCGGAAGGATTGTCCTTGAGCGAAGAAAGAGTAGAAATCGGTATTCATTTAATCGGAACGCATCTCTTCGAATTTGATTCTTTACCTAAATATTTTCTGATAGTCAATGGATCCTGGGTTACAATAGGTTCGAATTTTTTATCCACGCGGGGGGAGGGGAAACAGCACCTTTTTCGAGAAGTATACGAGAAAGTTTAGGGGAGACCACTCCCGCTGGTTTTATTTTGTATTTGGTAATGTATTTTTTTCTGTTAGTGGATTTTGCCTTATTTTTACTCGGAAGTAACGAAAGTAGGTGTTAAAAGTAAGATTTTTATTAAATAAAGATTAGTGTCAATCGATTCATCAGTTCTGTTTTTCATGCTTTTTTCTGATTTCTTAAGCACTCCGCCAATGTAAGTTAGATTTTCTACTATAACTTTCGTTAGTAAATCTGAAACAATGGGATATCAGATATGTTTGGAGGGCTAAAAGTTCGTCTTAGACGGGCACAAATCTTCTAGTCTATATTAAAATCATTCTCAAATTTCGGTAACGCTTAGGAATTTGGCTTCGTGCCAAAGATATTCAGACGGTCCGTCTACAAATTAGCATACACTACACAAGGGATACTATTTTGATTCTGTGGTGATTTAATATCAAATAGGAGTTACGACAGGGTTTTTTTTAGCTGAGATTAGCATTTTCTTTTCTTTTTTTTATTTTATGTTAATTCATAGACGCCGAACTCCGTTAATATCAAATAGGAGTTATATTAGAATTAATTTATTTTCCCACTTCTCGGAGATCTTTACTTTAGTTTTCGTTAAAAAGGTTCTTTTTTTTCGTACTTAATTTTGGAATTGAATATTTACATATTTTGCAAAACGAAAGTTAGTCTCAATAGATTCATCATTTCTGTTTTTGGTGCATTTTTACTTTCTCGTATACGAAGTATACAAAGAGAAAGTATTGTAATTGTCAAAAAAATCCAACTGGAGATTTTGACGAATCTCCGCGTTTTAGACCTCCCTGAGTCCGAAAAACACAATTTTGGAATTGTGTCTGTGAACACGATAACTCGAAAACTATTAGAGCTACGGGCATGAAATTTGGTATGTGATCTTTACACATAATTTGTAGGTTTCTATCAAATTTCGGACAAAATCCGTCAGCGGGAAGTCTGCCTGTCTGTCTGTCCGCGGTCATGCGAACACTATAACTCAAACACTTGAACAGCTAGATGGTTAAAATTTTGTACACAGTTTTATCATCATGAATGTAGGTCCGTATAAAGTTTGGGCCCAAATCCATCAAAGGGTTAACTGTCTGTCGGTCTGTAAAATTTACTTTTGATAAGAATCCGCTATCTCCACGCGCATGCGTACTGGAAGCAATCTTCTTTGCACGCGAAAGGAACGGAATTTCATTACGGAGTAGCGAATTCAGTTTGTCCTTGAGCCGGTAACAGTGGAAGTGTGTGATACATGCATTTTCTTCGGTCCGCATCTCTTCGAATTTGATTCTTTACCTAGATATTTCTCAATCACTATAATGAACCAGCGGGAGTAGTCTCCCCTAAACTTTCTCGTACACTTTCTAAGTGGAGATTCGTCAAAATCTCGAGTTCGAATTTTTTTGACGATTACAATACTTTCTCTTTGTATACTTCGTATACGAGAAAGTGAAACAAACAAACAAACCTGAAATCAAATATCTGTTGCCACGTTTCAAAAAAATATTACTTTGACGCAGATGCGATAAAATAGGCAATGCAATGAATAAAAAAGCGAAAATTCTGCTTTGGAATTGAATTCCCAAGAAAACAATTTATACTACCACAACCGTAACAATTGCAAAAGCGCGTAAATAAAAGATTTGCTGAAATAAGGAGATCGGTTTGATTTACAACAATAAAAAAATTGTTAACAATTGATGCTTGCAAACATTATTTATTGTTGTAAATAAAATTTACAACAATAGAAGATTGCTACCAATACGCATGCGCATGAGAATCGGATTAAAAGAAATTGAATATGCAATTTCAACGCCTCTTTTTGACGGATTTGGCCCAAAATTTTATACGGACCTACATTCATGACGATAAAACTGTGTACCAAATTTTATTCATCCAGCTATTCAAGTTTTTGAGTTATAGTGTTCACATGACCGCGGACATACAGATAGACAGACTTCCCATTGACGAATTTTGTCCAAAATTTGATAGAAACCTACAAGTTATGTTTAAAGACCACATACCAAATTTCATCCCCGTAACTCTAATAGTTTTCGAGTTATCGCTTTCACAGACCAAATTCCCAAATTGTGTTTTTCGGACTCTGGGAGGTCAAAATCTCGAGTTCGAATTTTTTGACGATTACAATGCTTTCTCTTTGTATACTTCGTATACGAGAAAGTAAAAACCTTCTGATAGTCATTGGATTCTGGGTGACAGTAAGTTCGAATTTTTTTTAGCCACACGGGGGAAGGGGAAACGACACCTTTTTGAAGAAGTATACAAGAAAGTTTAGGGGAGAACACTCCCGCTGGTTTACTATTATTTCTTAAGCACTCTGCCAATGTGCATGAGATATTCTACTACTACTTTCGTTAATAAGTCTGTGACAATCAAAAGCCCGTGTTTGACGGGGACGAATCTTCTAGTTTTAAAGAAAAGCATGAAAAACAGTAGTGCCTAATAGCGCAATGGTCAAACGCCATACGTCTCACTCTATGCAAATCGACCAGAAGCTGCTAGTTTGCACTTATTTCTTCACGCTCTTATTACTTTACACCGCAAAAAGTGACGCAGAGGCAAGGAATTGTTCAAACACTTTCACACCAATAAGTTGAGTCATACGAAATTTCGTATAATTATTGAATATATTCCCGCCCAGAACTAATTCACCCGTGGAAAGGATCTTTTCTCCTATGCTTCTACGAGTGGCAAAACACCGCTTCAAGTCGCAATTCTTAAAGAAATGTTAATTATCGAAGTAAATTTTAAGAAACCCTTCCCAGCTGAGGTCATAAAAATTTTGTTTCGTAGTGACGAATGTCAAACCTCATGGCTTATGTAAACCAAAACACTTTTAACTTCACAGATTTTCCTCACCTGACAATTAGAATCATAAAGAACACTACAATGCTTTCTATAATTTAATACAAAATACAATGAAATAACTAGCCAAACCAGCGGGAGTGGTCTCCCCTAAACTTTCTCGTATATTCCTAACACATGTAGAGAAAACTAGAATAATAAAAGGCATCAAATAAACTTCCGTCGCAAGTAAACCAAAGTTGGAACTACGCGTGGTTTGAAGGATCAAAACAAATTCAAATCCTCTGCTCGTTCTTTTGTGCAACAGGACCTGGCGAGACTCCCTAAATATTTGCTTCCTTACAAAATCACTCAAGAATTTGTTTTTGGCAAACTGCCAAGTTTCGGAGCGTCCCTTCCTTGCACAGGCATTGCCACTAGTAGGCATGCGCAGGGAGATAGTTTCAAAACTGAACAAGTATGCGATTACACAGACCGACAGACAGTCAACCCTTTGACGGATTTGGCGCAAAATTTTATACGTACCTACATTCATGACGATAAAACTGTGTATAAAATTTTATCCATCTGGCTTTTCAAGTTTTTGAGTTATAGCGTTCGCATGACACCGAACATACAGACAGACAGACTTCCCGTTGACGGATTTTGTCCAAAATTTGATAGAAACCTACAAATTATGTTTAAAGACCACATACCAAATTTCATCCCCGTAGCTCTAATAGTTTTCGAGTTATCGTGTTCACAGACACACACACAGACACACATACAGACACACACACAGACAGACATAATTCCAAAATTGTGTTTTTCGGAATCAGGGAGGTCTAAAACGTGGAGATTCGTCAAAATCTCGAGTTCGAATTTTTTGACGATTACAATACTTTCTCTTTGTATACTTTGTATACGAGAAAGTAAAAATGCCTTCGACTGCGTCAACGCTACAAGTACAAGTGGAATGACTATGAAAGTTGGAAAATTTTCGAGCATGTCAAGCCAGAAAGCAATGTTGTCACGATTTTATTATTTTTTTTAAATAAAAATTAAGAACACACAGTTGTAGTGATTTTAAATAAAATCAAGAATTTTGGTTTCATTCTGGGGGGGCTGCATCCCAATAGCCCCCCCCCCCCGCATTCGCCACTGTTGCGAAATATAAGGTCAAAGTCGTAAAGGATAAAAAGGGTTATCGTTGCCGAAAAGGTGGAATGGATATAACAGAATAATGCTGTTCTGTAACCGAAACCCGCCCCTAATTCGAGGCTTTCTATTCGTCACAGTCAACGCAGGTGTGTGAAAATATGCGCTCTGTAACCTTGAACTTGCCTAATGAAGGGGAAGTCAATGAATGCGCAATCATTTGCGGGTGATGTCGGAAGACAAATATGCACTTGTGCGAGCTAAATGCCATTTTATTTTATTTAGTGTTTTTCTTCGGATAGAAATATTTAAGGAGTTATAAACGGTTAATTCACACTACTTGCCAACATTAACAAGCGGGAGTGTTCTCCCCTAAACTTTCTCGTATACTTCCCCAAAAAGGTGCCGTTTCCCCTTCCCCCGCGTGGCTAAAAAAATTCTAACCTATTGTTACCCAGAATCCAATGACTATCGGAAGGTTTTTCATCATAGTGATTGAAAAATATCTAGGCAAAGAATGAAATTCAAAGAGATGCGTAACGATTTTCCTCTCTTACCGGCTCAAGGACAAACTGACGTAATTCGCTACTCCGTAATGAAATTCCTCTCTGTTCTTTCAGTACGCATGCGCGTGGAGATAACGGATTCTCTTCAAAAGTAAATTATACGGACCGACAGACAGTCAACCTTTTGACGGATTTGGCCCAAAACTTTATACGGACCTACATTCATGACGATAAAACTGTGTATAAAATTTTATCCATCTGGCTTTTCAAGTTTTTGAGTTATAGCGTTCGCATGACCTCGAACATACAGACAGACAGACTTCCCTTTCACGGATTTTGTTCAAAATTTGACAGAAACCTACAAATTATGTTTAAAGACCACATACCAAATTTCACCCCCGTAGCTCTAATAGTTTTCGAGTTATCGTGTTCACAGACATAATTCCCAAATTGTGTTTTTCGGACTCAGGGAGGTCTAAAACGTGGAGATTCGTCAAAATCTCGAGTTCGAATTTTTTGACGATTACAATACTTTCTCTTTGTATGCTTCGTATACGAGAAAGTAAAAACATGCTATATTCCAAGACGAACACGTTTTCAATTTTTACCGCTCCCCCAGTTCCATGTTCGAGTTGGATAGTCAAACAATGGTGTCCTAATCGTTTGGTGTTCTTTTGTGAAGGCGTGGGAAAGGTCTCTGTCAATAGAATTCAATCTTTTTCAACAGACGATTCGAAAATCATTCGAAGGCTCAAATCCATTTAATAGGTTGAGCATGACGAAAATGGTTAAACTGTTCAGTAACAATTTCAGTTAATTTGTGTTGTTAAGTATTCGTGTAAAATAATAAGTAGAACGCCTTTTTTTTTTTTGCTCCTTGTAACGTGTTTACTTTGATGCTGGTACGAAGCTGAGAGGTTTTGTTATTTTTCTCCTCCGGAAATGTTACGTAAACTGTCTGACCGTGATTACAATCGATGTTATTATTTTTTTCTCGGGTATTAGTTGAGATTATAAAAGGCAACCTATATTTCGGAATGAAATGGGGAAAGATAGCGCGTTCTTAACCGACTGGAAGGATATTCGAAAATAAACTTTGGCATTCTAAAAAGAATTATGTAGAAACTTCATGAACAGAATGTTGGAAGAATCAATTTTCGTTTTCAAGTTATATTCTGAAATTTCAGTGTATTGTTATTTTTATAATAATTTTTATATGTCATTGGAAGACATTCGTTACGTCACATGGTCAATGTACAGACTATTCACCAATTACATTTAATGAAATTATAGTATACACAGAAAGTTGATACATATCAGTTCAATAGTAAACATAGAAAGTTACGAATGACCTGATCACCGTGTGCGTGTGGTGACTGATTTAATATATGTTTCTATGCGCTGTTAGAGTTACAGAAACAATTCCATGAAGTTAAACAAATTTCGTTTTAAAAATGGAGTTTTCATTAAACAGAAAATTGATTTGTGGTTTTTAAATCTAAATTATGTTAAAGTAGAAAACGATTGTATTTAGGATTATTTGACTAGATGCAATCCAGTATTAGGATTATTTGACT